>APFE031643213.1:2137-55606 GCA_000404065.3 Pinus taeda | reverse complement strand
TTATAGCATATTCATTTTTTTTATTATAAGCTACATTATTTTTCTATTTAGATCATTATTTTTACTTTTATTTTTAATTTAAAGGGGCACGTGTCAACTCAACAGACGGACAAACTTACACATCCCCTTCATATTGGGTTGTAGAATGAGCCTCTCGGCTCAATGATTGAAACTTTAAAAATGTCATACAAATTGTTTTTATAATGTTAAGTATTTTTAATATTTAACTTATATAAAAATAGATAAGGATTTCATTTTTATTAAGAAGGGTAACTATGAAATTTATATTTTACAAACATAGATTACATAATGAAAGTGACAGAAAATTTTTTTAATTTTAAGTTCTTTTAATATTTACATATATAAAGATAGATAAAAATCTCAGTTTTGTAGAGAAAGGTTACTATGAAATTTATAATTTACAAACATAAATTACATGGTGCAAAGAGAAGATCAAGAGATTCAAGGGGATGGAATTTGGAGTTAATATGAACAATATAACTTATATGATGTGGGTTTATTTATAGCTTTTGTGAAAGCCAAAAACCCTAAAAAAATGGTAAAAGGGGGTGGAGAACACACCCCTATTTACCACCTTGGAGAACACACCCCTAGTTACCACCTTAAGAATGTTGTTTTTGGGGAAGTCACATTAGCACCTTCATAATGGTCATGAACTTATGCTTGGTAGAAAACAACATAGTAAAAAAATGATATTTGGGTGATTAGGCTCAATAGTTCTTCTACACCTATGTAGAAATTCATTGTGGATTCAAACTGCAAATTGTAATATGCTAAAACAATTGACTTGAATCTACTCTACTCATCAGCGGAAACAATAAACGATCGATGAAATCATGAAGCATAAAAGAGAAAGAATTCAATCACACATAACACAATAATTTTCTAGGGAAAGCCACAGCTAAAAACCCCTACTATTTGTATATTGCATTAATCAGGAAATATGAGAAGATCACAATGCTTTGCTCGAGCCCAAGCAAACTCTGCACTATCTCTATCTATCTCACTACTTCCTAGACAAACTCAAGACAATACTTAGCCAATTATGTTGCATGTCAAACTCTTATTTCCTTGTGTAGTTTCCTACGGAATAAGCCCATATTTAATTGGGAAATTCCACAAATATGAATTGTGCAACCCTCATAGGCCTTCCTTTGATAACATGCACCACTTGTACAATTCGATGATTATACAACTGATAGTACATTGTCCCTATACTCCAATCTCAATTGGGTCTTTCTCTGACATGCATGAGTTAATTATGAGTGAATCTTCAGTTTACTGGATGATCAGTCTTGGTTACACCCCACTATTGTAGGTTACACCCTAGTACTAGCTCTCCCACTAATTCCTCCATTAGTTGGAACTAGTTTGCCTGAATTTAACTCAATTAAGTTGGATTAAATAATTACAACACAAAATCAACTCAACCAAGGCTCCTAAAAAGTAGAAGACACTCTACATGGCTATATTTAGACCCTCAACTCGAATTAACTGAGCCAACTAAGTCAAATTAACTTAGTTAACTATTAAAAGTTGTCATTAGATGTGGAATTCCTATTTAATTCAAGGACAAAAGTAAATTAGGATTTTCTTGTTGCATTTTCAACAATTTAGGCTCCCAGCCAAGGTTAAGAATCATTGTTAGACTAATGTGTGCACTAAGATTGAGGAGGTTAGTTGATTATGAACTAGTGTGGATTAAGTTTGGATTTAGCCATAGACAAACAACCTTTGATCTTGTGACCAAAGCATTAGCACTTAATCTAGTAAATGGGGAACATCGTACTTAAAATTTGTATCCCTCCTTGGATTGACACTTTTTTTCTAAGGACTCCAAATGTATAGACTTTAAGGGAAACCCTCTTTGCGAGGATGAGTATTAAAGAATGTCCCTCCTTAAATTGACACTTTTTGTCTAAGAACTTTAAATTTAGACTTTGAGGAAACGTTAAGTGCATTAACGAACACAAGACACATTTTACTAGAAGTTTTCATCAACATCAAGTTATTTACTGTGAAAATATTCATGCTAAAATTTACCAACAACCCTAAACAATGTGTTAAATGACAAAAAAAATTGTATAAAGTACATAGGGAACTATATCTATATAAGCAACAAGGTTGTACACTCTACCTAACCACAAGGTACTTCGTTATCTCAAAAGCCAAGTTTTATGTAATAACTCTGAGTTTAAAAAATCCATCTAATAAAAGTTAATAAAAGAAAAATAATAACCAAGGTCATGGGACACTTATTCCAAGCTTAATGTTGGGCAAAACATCCCGGTGTGGGTGTTCGTTTGGTTTACTATGGCGAAGGAAATTGACAAAGGCAATGGCTAAGGCTTTGGAAAGGCAAAGCGGCATTAATTGGCATTTTATTTACGAAAATAAAGGAAATTAGGAGAAAAGGAAGGTGAAGAGATACAGGTTGCATGTGAGGAGGAAAACGAAGGAAAAATAATGGAAAATGAAGAAAATAAAGGCCTCAACAATAAAAAGGCTTATGAGAATCAGTTCACAACTTTTTGTCAGTTCAGTTTTGCAGTGCTCTCTCTATTGTCTTTACTCTCTCATACTCTTGCACGCTTAGAGCATTCTTGTAGCACTCTAGCATTGGAGGAAGGAAGGACAAGAAAGAAAATATCAAGCAAGGAAGAGTGGTTCAAGCGACTACAGCAAGATTACTTGCAGGTATCGAGTTGCATGTATGATTTTCTTGCTAGTTTTGGAATGCATGTGTCTTTTTGGTTCTCTTGTTGTCATTGGCATGGGTTTTTCCAGGTGTGACAGTGGTTTTCAACCTCGCCTTTCCATTTCTGAATGGCCATGGTGTGATGGAGTTTCTCTTACTTAGTTGAGCTAGATTAACAGATGGTTTTGAAACTGAGTGGGGTGGTCTTAGGAGGAGACACAAGGCCTAGGAATCCCTAGACCGGTGAAGGTGGGATTGCGGTAAAGCCTAATTGTGTATGCACCCGTTAGGCCTAGGAATCCTTGATTGGTGAATGGCGGAATATACGATGAAGCCTAAAGGGTGGAGCCTCGTTGGGCTTAGGAATCCTTGACCGGTGAATGGCGGGATATAGAGTAAAGCCTAGAGGTGCAGATGAACAAATTCCTCATGGCTTAAGTAAATAGATACGGAAGCATCCATGCTTGTATAGGCCTAATGATCCCTGGATTGGTATATGGTGGGATTGTGGTAAAGCCTAGTAGTGTATGTTTCTTATTTGGGCTTAGGAATCCCATAGCAAGATTGTGCTAAAGCTTAGTTGTATAGATGAGGGCTTGGGCCTAGGAATCCCTTGGTTGATTGCGGTAAATCCTGAGGAAGCCCTGGTTGTTTTGTTGGAAGTCCCACATTCATGCTTGGAATATGGCATTGGGGTGGTTCGCTGAAAGAAAGATTTGGTTCGACTAATCTATGGTCAGGTGGTGCGTGGAAGTCCCTAGCTTGGTTTCGTTTCGCATATGTTAATAAGAGCTCTTTTATGTGTAAATATATTTGTTATTATGTGGTTATAATGGTTGTTCTACCATTGTTATTTTGTTGGTTATACGTTGGCTATATGTTGGTTATAAGTATGGTTTATGATAGTTTTGAGTTATGGCTCTCATCATGTTTTGATTAGTAAATGAATGAATAATTAATGTATGACCTAATAGATGATAATGCAGATATTCTGAGAGGGCATCCGACCTTCTTGACAATTATCATATAAGTATGAAGCCCCTATGCTCAAATGTGTTTATATGATCTGCGAATTACATGTTCATTATGTGTTTGACGAAATGACTACCATGGCTAGGCCTTGCCAGGTCAATCCCTTGTTCAATTTTTACATTAGAGGCCTTGTCATCTTGTAATTTATCAATTCTGGAAGTTTCATGAAGTTTTAGGCATAGGTCTAAGTCCTGGCCCTAAAAAAGTGGCTCAGAATCCTGGGTTGTGTTGGATACCTATACCAATAGGTTTCATATTTCATGATTGGCAAATTCAAATGCCAAATATGCTCTGCTTTGCTGGTTCAAAGATCCCATATTTTCAAAGAAAAGGCAAGGTGTGTACATGCCTTCATATCTATTAAATTTTGATGGATGGTCCAACAGTCTAATCTGGATCATGCCATGTTTCAATTTTTTGTGGAAGAATAGAGAAAGAAATCTGTCCAAACTGTTTAATCTTGGCAGAATCAGTAGCTAGGCAGAGAAACTAAGGTTCCCACTGCTTAATCTGGCCTTGGAAGAAAAGGGTAGTGCTAGTAGGAAAATCAAAGGAAAGCCAAATGGAAAAGAAAAGGCACATAAAAGGTCTGCAAGTCCAAGTGCACCCTCCAATAAGAAAACAAAAAAAAGGAAAAGGAAAGTAGTTGGGTAGGTAGATGGGGTTGCAGAAGTGGTGTTCCTACCAAGCTGAACTTTGCTAATCAAATACAAGGAAAACAACATAAGGGAGCATGTCTAACTTCCCTTTTCCCTTTATTTATCACTCATTACTAACATCCCTTCACCAGTTGTGATTATGAAAAAATTCAAGTTTTATGTTGGTCCTTATTGCCTTTAGAAGCCACATTTCTGGTGCAAAGTTCTTTTCATTTTGATCTACTCTTTAAACTAAGTTGTTTTTCAAGAAAACTTAGTAATATCACTCCTCATTCACCTTCTCCCTCCATATTAACTTCTAACTTTTATTATCTAACTCCCTATGTTACCCTTTCCCTACTATTATAACACCAAGGTGTATAAATCCTAAGCATTCTATAAATAACCCCCCCTTGGCATTATAGCCATATGTTTCACCACTAGGGAATCAAATTGACATCTAGTCAGTTTGAGAACCCAGCCCTAACCTCTTATCTCCCCCAGAACTCATTTGCCCATGCAATCCTTCACTTTGCCTAAAGAAACCTTGGAAAAACCCTTTGCATCCTTTAACCCGCTCAAAATGACAAAAGCACCTTGAAAACCCACTTTCTCGCTTTATCCTAAGTCTAAAGGCCTTTGTGAGTTTTTATATGCAGAAAAACCCATTTATCCAAAGTTTCGAGGCATATGCGCTTTTATATGAAATTTCATAAAAAACCCATTTCGTCCTAAGTTTTGTGATATGCGCACCTTTATGAAAATACATTGGAAAATCATGCAATACGCAAATATTTCCAAAGTCCTGCTTGGGCACGAATCCCATCAAAAATCATTTTTTAATCCCCGCCCGATGCCGTATCTTCCGTGCACATCACTGGCCCGACGACCGTCCGATCAACCTCTTTCCATCCGACGGTTGACGCTGATATCGGACCGGCCCCGACGTCCGGACGATATCGTCCGATATCTGTCAGACACTGACGTCAGGACGGGTCCACGCGTCGCCCCCAAATCGCATCGAAGCCCCCTCTGACAGATTCCTTTCCGTAGCATAGGCTGCCCGATATTGCGCCACCTATCTGCCAACGTCAGCGCCGCCTAACTGCCTACGTCATCGCCACGACCGCGCGCCCCGTCCACCATTGCTCCACCTGTCTGCCACCTCACTACCCCCGTGGACCAGTCATAGGCCGCCACGTCACTTGATGACGTCATGCTAACGTCATCCGACCCTGACCCACCTGGTGACGTCATGCTGATGTCATCCAAAAAAGGCGCGAATGACCCAAAAAAGCCATATTTTGTCAATTTTCGCGTTATTTTTTCCACTTTTGCAAAAAACTATTGTTGCGCTCTCTGCTTGCAATTTACGACCAATTGCACCAACTTGCTCAGAATCGACCAGGAGACCTTTCGCGCGCCTACCCACCTGCATTGGTGACCCGGCCCATCGATTTACCAGGTATTTCTCCATGCAAGTCTTCTCTAAGCCTGGTTTTTCTCCGTAATAGCAAAAAACTCACTTAAAGCACAGAAAACGCATAATTCACCAGAAAATTACCTGCACCCAGCTCCCACTTGAAAAGTTAACGGTCGAAATTCATTAGCCGAGCCTATTTGGACTAAAATTTCAGTGAAAAACCTGCATTTTCGTTCGCGCAGTCGTGAACTGAAACCCGAAACCCACATTCAATTGCTGAGGAAGGTCTGTTAAAGACAAAGATTTACCTTCTTAAGAGACTAAAACAGTATTTCAATTGCTGTGAACTCACCCTGTTGCCCTTCATTTCTCAATTTACCTCTTCACTCAGGCAGTGCTCTTTACTATTGCCCAGTTTAAGAAACAGCAGTCTATTTACAATACAGGACCTAAGTAACCATGGAGACTCTAGTTGCACCGGTTGCCCTCAATGTTGCTCCCTTAAATGCCCCTCAGAGAGAGCTAGAGTGGCAGGATTTGGCGGACTTGGACTACCAAATCTCAGAGGATTCCTCATCACACAGCAAGTTCCACCTCCACCTACTGAATGAGCTTAAGGCCAAACATGTGGATGGGACAGACATATTAGGCATTTGGGACTCCTTCCTCCCAATTTTCAGGCTCCCTCAGGTCAACCAATTCCTTGACCTTATTCATCTGTGTGCCGTCTGCTATGACCCCATTCAAAGAGCTGTGCTTGACCCTTCAGGCTCAGTTGTTTTCTACATGACCCCTGAGGCCATTAGAGAGATGTTTCAGTTCAAGATTCAGAAGAAATTGGTCCCCTTGTCTCTATTGGATTTGATAAACCAGGGAGCTAAGATGCTGACAGATGCACAAGTCATAAAGCTCAATCAATTGTTTATTAAAAACTCTGACACTGTGCTGTACCCTCCTATTTTTGATGGCTACCTCAATCAACTGGGTATAGATCTTGCAGATATGATCAGTTCCATCTTGGGGTACAAATCAGTTGAATTTATTGATGAAACTGTTCTGGTGATGATGACTATGTTTTCCCCTGGCAAAACTCCAATCTGTTATGATTATGCCACATACATATCAGATAAGATGCATGAGCAGTTTTTGAACCTGTCCAGAGAGAAGGTGTTCAGATACACCTCCTACATTTACCACCTGATTCTATATTATGAGCATGAGAAGTTCTCCTTCATTGTCAAGAGAACGGATGCACAAGGCAATCCAAGGTCAGTAGTGTACTGGACCTCAGTGTTTCATTGCAGAACCTACTCTCTGTACACCTACTATGAATTTATAGACCTCTTCATTCACCCAGCCATGTCTTTATTCCTAAGCTCGCCTCCTCCAAGACTCACTGATGAGATGCAGAGAATCCTACAGTTATCCAAAGTGTACATCATTGGGGATTGGTACTTTTACCAAAACTACACCGTAATCAGAATATATGGGTGTGAGTTACCCCCATACAGATTGCCCAAGTATGTGCCCATGAGACTATTTTCCCTTGAGTACTTCAGGCAATTTGGGAATGCTGATATGGTACACTTCGCAGGCAAGGGCAAGAAGGCACAGCTCAAAGTCAAAAATCAATTGGGCCACCTTGTTCTGAACAAGAGGGAAGGCTGGAAAGAGGCTGATAGAAAGCTAGAATGCCTTGGCCTGAAGACCAGTTTCCTCTGGAAACCCTATGACCCTAATCACTCCATATCATTCAGAAGGCTCAAATACAAGCTCTCTAGTTATGACCATGTAAGTTTTCCCCACATTGAAAAATTTGCCAATGAACCAAAATGGAAAAGGGGCACACTGGAGGAACCGGTCACACAAGAAGAATTGAATGAGAGAGCTAGGAGACATCTTCTGAAATTGGCTGACTTGGAACTTCCTTCACAGGTTTTCTCTCTGCCAAGGCCTCAAGCAGGAGCAGCTGCCTCATCCTCTGCATCACATCAACAGGCAGTCCAAACTACAAACCAAGCTCAGAGCAAAGGCAAGGAGAAGGAGATGGAACAGGAACAGGTTCAGCCACCCCAACAGGTACAATAGCAAAAGGAGCAGCCAGGGCAAGGGGAACAGACAGCAGAGGCCCCAATGGCCACACAGCAGCAGGCCACACAATGGCACCTCCGAGGCAAGACTCAAGGATTGACTCTTCTGTCCTCCAAACCCCTCAAAGGGAGGACGTGAACAGAAAAAGAGACAGAGAGACTCCTCTTACTGCATCACCAACCCAAGGGGAGAAGAGGCAAAGGCTAAATCCTTTCTCAGAAGAGGAAATGCCAATGGGGCAGACTTCAGGTACAGGCCTGCCCAACATGGAGGCCTCAGCCAGCTCCTTCCAATAAGAGCAAGATAGGGCAGCAGGAGGAGAAGTTAGCTCCTTAGGTCAAAGGAGGGAAGGTGAGAAAAGTATTAAGCAGCAATTTAAGGACATCAAAAGCAGAAATGAACCCTTAAGGCTGCAATTATATAATCACCTATTAAAAATGGCTCCCACAAACCAACAGAGACTCATGTCTGCATATGATGCACATGAGGGAAAGATGATAATGAGCCATTTCACGCCAGCAGTGCAGCAACCACAGTCAGCTGCAGATTATATCAGGACCAATCTGGAGGTCCTGTCCAAAGACATCTACCCAATGGATCAAATTGAATTGCATAAACAAACGGGTGAGATGGTGTATGCCACATTGGCAGACAAAACCCTGGTGAACTATATGCTACAAAATAGCCTGAATAACACTACTGCACAGCTTGAACTGGAAAGGGCTTCCTCTCAAGCTAAAGACAATAGGATCAAAGCTCTGGAGGAAATCATAATAGAGCTTGGACATGATCCTAAAGATGTCAAGGTAGTACAAGAGATTCTGAAGCTGAGGGATGCTGATATGGCAGCATTGAGAAAAATGTTGAAGATCCCAGCAACTCTTCATCCTCAAAGAGAAGAGATTGCCCAGCTCAGGTAAGATAAGGATGCAGCTGCTATGCTGATGACGTTATATAAAGAGCTCATCCACACCCAAGAGAAGCTGCAGGAATCAGAGGCTACCTTGCAGGCAGCATTACAGCAAAAGGAGGCAGGACAAACCTCACAACCTCCTCCAGAAACAACAAATCTTGAGGAAATCCCTCAAACCACTGCCCCTCCCAGCCAGCAGATACAATAGGCAGCACCATCCACCTCAGCACCAACAACAGAGCAGGCTGAAAGCCTTGACGTGCAAAAGCTGAGGAATGAAATTCAAGTCTTGGAGTCTCAGATGTCAGAGCTAAATCAAGCCAAGGACAGTCAGGCAAAAATAAATGAGAAATATGACAAGTCCAAGCAGAATGTGGCTGAAAGAGAAAGGGAGGTAAAGGCTCTTAAGAAAAGAATAACTGAGCTAGAAAAAGAGCTCACATTGGACAAAGTGACAACTGAACTTAAGAGGGTCCTGTGGGCCAATATTGGCCAGTCCATCACAGACCAATGGGAGTACATTCAAGCCATCCATGAGCAAATAACGCTCATTGGAAAAGCACACAGAGAGATCCAACGTGCAAGGGCATCTCTAGGCAATATGCCTGAGATTGCCACTAAAATGATAAATGTGCTGAATTACAGAACAAGCTCCCAGCTCATCAAAATGGGAATTGGAAACAGGACAGAGACCATTTCACTGATCAAAAGGGTCCTGACATTAGAAACCTGATTCAGACGCTGGAAAGAAGAACCCAGGATATGCAAGCAGATATCAACAAATTCCAGAATAGGTTCATGGCATTGCAAAACAAGGGTCTGCCTAGCCTGCTAGAGCCATCAGGAAAGTTGCTCTCACATGAAAAGTATGCTAAGAGAGTGAACACTTTTGTTGGAAATCAAATTTCAGAGACAGCTAGTACATCAGCACAAACAGGACCAGCAACAGGACAAACCCTCTTCAACAGGGTGGAAAGTTTATTTTTTATTATGAATGAAATCACACATTTGTTTGATGAGCCTCCCCATTTTTACAAGTACACAGAGGCAAATGAGACCATGGGGTCAATTTTGAGGCATAAATTGCCTACACAGGATGTATGGGATAATTTGATACAATTACTGTTAAATCAAAGTCAGTAATTATGTTATTATTTTTTGAAAATATTCAAAGTTTTCATACACAGGAAGATAAAGACACATCAGCAAGTATGCAGAAAGAGGCTGAGCCAACTCAGCACAAGTATTCGGCCACCACAGCAGCACTAGCAGTCACAGGTGACAGGGTCGAGAAGCTACAAGAGGACAGAGCTGCATAGACACGTCAATCAGCAGTTATAACAAAGCGCTCAACCGACTCTGTGAGCTCCAAAGGTAAAAGTGTTCTGACAGGAGTTAAGAGCCTTTAATGTTTCATTAAAGATTGTAATAACTTTCTATCTGTAATTTCTGTACGAGTTAATGAAGATATTTTCCCTCTCAGATGACTCAATGCCTGAGATATTTTGTATGAGACTTCTATATATTCCCCCTCGCATTTGTTAGCAGGGGTTGGACATTGGATGTAAGAAATTGCTCATATCTATTCTGCTCTTTCTTTTATTGTAATTCTCAGAGAAGTAATACAAAGGATGATGGAATTTCCAAAGCTTTGTCTTGTTTGATGTCCTGCTGGTGTGTAGCTGAAAGTTGCAGGATTCCTGTGTATCTCATGACACAATAAGTTTCTCTTGTAACTCTTTGATATGTGTTTGTCATCTTTCATATCTCTTTCATGTTGCCTATGTTTAAACAGTTAATAGCAAGGAAAAAGAATAGTTCCAGGATTTAATCACAGATTACCCTGAACTCAATCTAAGATATTTTAAATATTTGTTCTTCAGATATAGTAATGAAAGCGTAATTCTTAATTGCTACCCTTTCACACTATATCATCACAGTGGTTATTGTTTCAGGAATTCAAGTTTGCTCCTGAGGAATACATCCCTTTCTCACATCCTAGCTTAGTGAAAAATTCTTAACTACTTTTCACTGGCTGTTTGCACTCCATTATCACAATTTAAAGTTTGTTTCATGAAGTATCCAAACGGCCCTGTAACTCCAGCTGCATCAAACTTAGGATTTCAAGAAACCAACAGCCACAGACTCCATTGCCCAATGGACTAATTTTACCTGCAGAACTACACTTTAAAAGTTTTAGAAAGACATCCTCCCAACCAAACATAAACCAAAACCTAAACTTCATAACTAGCCTAAAATTTCTAATAGAACAGAGACAAACCTTAAGAAGAGCCCTCTCTGATTAGTTGGGCTTTTTAGTGTATGAATTCGAGCTTAAACAAAGGACTTATGGGCATATTTTATGAATAGGTTGACAACTTTAGTGGCGAGGGCCATATTTTGTGGTTCAACCAAAATTGGAAGAGTGTTAAAATCCTAGCTAAAGCACATGAACCAGTTCGTAGTTTTTTTTAGGAATGAGATATATTTGGAGGTTTTGGCTAAATCTGGTAGTTTGACAAGTTTATAACTATAGATAAAAGTCCAACTAAACCCTGACATTTTATGAAATTGTAATTTTTGGAAGTTTAGCTAAGATTTTATCACATATACATGAGAGAGGAGAATCAAGACTGCATGAACACATTAAGAAGAAATAACAGAACTGATAGATAAGTTAAAAATAAGAATTTATGTATTAAAAAGAGTTGAAGTAAACTAAAATATATATATATATTATATATTAGCCCTAATTCCATATAAGCATAAAGTGAATTTCTAAGATTGTATATACCATTGTTGATGTTGTTTTTTATGTAGGTGTGTATGGTGAATTGATCAGTAATTAGAGATTGTTGAAGGTGATTTTTTTAGTGATCATGGTGTGCAATTGAGGAGAAATTTATTTTTTTTATGAGAAAGAGGCCTTCATGGTTTGAGTTTGAAAATGGAAAGAAATATGAATCAAGGAGGTGAAGCAAGTGGTATCTTGAAAATCAGGGGTTGTAGCTCCTACCAATAGTGGCTAGTAAACAATCAAGGGTTGTATCTCCTACCAATAGTGGCTAGTAAACAATGAGGGGTTGTAGCTCCTACCAATAGTGGCTAGTAAACAATTAGGGGTTGGATCTCCTTTTAGTAGCAGCTGATAAATTAGGGATAGTAGGTCCTTTTAGTGGTAGATGATAAACTCAGGGGTAGTTGCTCCTTTCAATAGTAGTTGATAAATTAGGGAGTGGTAGCTACCGTTTGGTTGGATCCACATAACTTTGTAAGAGAAAGTTGAAGCTTGCCTTTGTGAAAGTAATTGAAGAAAGGATTGAAGAAAGTATGTGCTTATTGTGTTGATTCTTGTTATTCTTATATGAATTGTCACTAAAGCCTTTATTGTTGTTTTAATATTCTTTACTTGTGAAATAAAGTTCTAAAATTTTCACAATATTGATTCACCCCTCCTCTTAGTATTGTCCTAGTTTCTAATAAGAAATTGATGGATGTCTTTCCAAGGTGGATATGAAATGGAGCTCCTTTCCAAGGGTTTTTTCAATTTCTAAGGATTTTTCCATTATGGATTCACTCTATCATGCCTAGGCATAATATGTTCCCACCTTGGATTTGTGGAAGAATACTAGATTAATTATTCTAATGATTCATTAGGAGATCACCTGATTTGGACTGACCTAATTGACATATATGGCACTGTAGAATCCTTCCCCTCTATTGATGTTATGATAAGACTTGAAGTCATGGGAAGAGACAACACAAATCCTTTGGTATATTCAACTCATGTCTAGCCTAATCACCAGGCTAATTATTTAAACAACCATAATCATAAATTGGTGGTAGTCATCCCTCCACCTTATCCTTGCTTTCAAGTCCTGATTAAGGAGGATATAGTTTTGAGTATAGTTAGGGAGATATAATAGCCTTTGAAAATATAGCTTAGACTATGGATCAATTGGTAGTATTAACCTCATTAAAATGGGTTACTCCCCATAGTGGAAGTTTGGCTAAAACATCGACAATAAGCCCTAACATTTCTAATCTTGTCAAAGGCATATCAAACAATTATCAAAATCAAAGGTTTGTTGGTCTATTTCTAATTGGTGAACAAGTGAGTGGTATATCTCACTTTGGTTCCAATGTGCCTTCTCATGGAGACTTGAATTTGGTGGAATAGGGAACCCTTGTAAAGATAGGAAACGTTGTAAGGAGAAAACTAGAGGCATATTCATGTATTGCTCGATGATGTAGTGAAACTCAATGAAATTCCAAAGTTTGAGAATTTGGTGCCTATAGGCAATTTCTGAAATAGAAAAATGGGAGTTGCACTACTGAAATCTTGGATAAAGGAAAATTTTGGTACCTTTCTTGGATATATCCCATGAAGCATGCTCTTGGTTAAAGGTTGGTTAACTTGATCTTGAGAAAAGTATTGTCATTGACATAAAAGGAGTAGTCATTGATGTCAATTAGTGTCAATTTTAGGGGGAGCTTGTTGAATATTGTTGAGTAAGATGACAATTGGTTATCATTGATGTCAAGTAATCATTTCTAATGTGTTTTTTGGTGTTTTCATAGTCTTGTAGTGATTGCATATTGATGTATGTATGGTCTAATAGTATTTGAAGGAATTTTGTTAGTAGGCAAGATGCTCAAAATAATAAGAAAAGTGCTTGGTTGGATATCTCTCTCAAAGACCTTTCCAATGATATATGAAACTTATTGAAACTCCCAAGGATGAAATAAATAAAATAGTTTGAATTTTGGAAGTAAGTTAAGTCATAATGCATCTAGGATATCTAGGAACATCTGAGATATTTAGACATGTAAAAGATGTCTAGGTCATTCTAGGGAAATAGAGTTGGTGCACGAATAATAGAGGCAGACTCCAGACTTATCCAGATATCTGGAAAATCCATGACATATAGAATTGTTAATAAATTTGGGACGTCTAAGTTTATCTACACGGAGAAAGAGATATATGGATATTGATGAATCTAATACTTTTGAGAAAATAAAAAAGAAGCAAGACAAAAAACACCCAAATGTCGTATTCTTGTCCATACATATGAATGATGGCAATGGTAGAGGTGACAGGTGGAAGCATTTTCTTGGATGGCTTAGACGAGTTTCCTGTTGAGTTGTATTGTCAACATGGAAATGAGAAGTATACCTAGGAATCTGGGCCTATGGGCATGTATCTATTTTTCCATTTTTTTAAAACACCAATATCTAGATTTCATCAAAGATAAGTAGGTGCTAGACCCCAGATAGGTGGTAATGTGAGATGGAAACCAAGTGGTACAAAATGGAAGTGATGTAATAAGTAGATGATGTTGTTCCTTAGTAGAGTGACGCATGATAGGTTCTTTTAGACCTTATGGGTGGCCAAGTGGTTAGAATATGAGTGACACATGGCACCACTTATAGACTGCTATGTGGAAGTGATGATGTAAACAGATGACATGGTATATGACATGTCATATTATTGGGATTCACGCCAAGTGGCCTATTTTTAAATATTTTTTAAGTATTAATTATTTTTGCAGTGAGCCCATACTAGGCTTGAGGATCATGCATATATTCAGGAATCCAGACCTTGATAAAATATTGCAACATGAGAATTGTTTTGAACTTCTAGATATATAAAGGCCACGTGATAAGAATGTGGTCCCATTAGTAGGTCATATTGAATATGTATAGAGACTCAGGAGATAGAGTAAAAGTAATTAGGGTTAAAATAAATCCAGGTATACTGTAATTTGTCCCAATCAAATGGACCCAAATCTAAATTTTTGGGATCACAGTCATATCATATGGTTGTGTGAATTATTTGTTGAAGCCCCTTGAAGCCAAAAAGATAAGGCATATTTGGGTCATGTAGACTAGATTTATAGTAATAAAATTTACATGATGTGCATTTATTTGTTTGATTTGTTATGGATGTTTGATTTGTTATGGATTGATGCTGTGAAATTGTATAAATAAGCTAGATCACTTTAGAGGTAAATGTGATGAAATATTCATGTGTTGAAGTACAGTCCTGAAAAAATCTCGTGACTTAGAAATAATGACATCTTAAGAGAGAAACATAGTAATAGACTATAGAGAAGTTGTAGAGATGAATTTATATTTCTGGTTTATACTTGTTATCGATTACAAGGATGAAATTAATTGCTAAATTGAGGGGTGAGTCTGAGCATATTTTGTTTAACTTGTAAAAGATCAAGAAGCTTTGAAGAATCAAATGGATGTGGATCCAGTATGAAATATTGTGAAAATTTGTCCACAGCAAGTCGAAGAGGAAGGTGGGTGCCTCCACCAAGGTTGGAGCCTCAATCAGGTTGAAGCATGTAACAAGTTGGTGCTTTCTCATTTTTGAGGTCGGTTCCTCAATAAAGTTGTAGCCTATTTCAAATGGGTGCTTGTGCATTTTAGAGGTTGGTACCTCCAAAAGGTTTGTTCCTACAAATTTGTTTTTTGGGGTAGATGCCTCTAGCAATTTGGTGCTTGTAAATATATGTAATCAAATTGAAAAAGAAAAAGAAAAAGTGTGGTTTTCTCTTGCAAGGGTTTCCATGTAAAAGTTGGTGTCCTCATGTGTTGATGTGATGGTTATTACT
This sequence comes from Pinus taeda, assembly GCA_000404065.3. NCBI lineage: Eukaryota > Viridiplantae > Streptophyta > Pinopsida > Pinales > Pinaceae > Pinus > Pinus taeda. Next base: position 40,164 of record APFE031643213.1, on the reverse strand, counting down.
TGTTACACAATTTCATTCCTTGTTATTATATATTCCATTTACTGATGCACTAGTATATATTCAGCCTTTTGATGAAATAATTTTGAAAAGCTAAATTCTCCATTACATTGATTCACTCCCCTCTCTTAGCATAATCATCAATCAAACATTTGAATTTCTTGGACATTAGAGGATGCAAAAAACTTTAAATCAATGGAAATGGATCTCATAGGCCTTATATAATAGCCCAAGTTTTGATCCCTATTTTAATCATGTATATGATGAAGGTCCACAGAGCTTAGTTATGTAATGGTTTTAAAAAATGATAATAAAGTCATCGTTGACTATGGATGGGCACTGACAAGAGTATAGGGGGATATGACCCCATGAGGGGGGGTGGGGTAGCTAGAGAGGCTAGACCTTTTTGGTTTAAATTTTTACTCAACCAATTTCAAGAAATTAAGTGGAAAATATGGCTATATGAGCCTCTTGGGTGAGGTCATGTGGCATTATGAGAGAATGCATATTTAACCATACCCATTTTAGCTATTTGGTGGGGGAGTTTTATTCAATCTTCATTTTCATTAGGATGTTCCTACCTCTTAGAGAAAAGAAGAGTTTTATGGAAAAGAGCCATTGTGTGATTTTGTGTTAATACTTGTTATGTTTCCATTGAGAAATTACGAAGCGCTTGAATGCATTGGTATTGTTGGTGAACTTGTCTATAGGTTAAGATTATTTGGAGCTTCTAGCATTGATATTTCCTTACCAATGGCACTAGATCCCTAGAGGGGACCAAACCGGCTTGATGGAATACGTTGCAAAGAAAGGGATTCCTTTCCTTAGGTTATGCATGATGAATGGGCAATAGAGATAGAAGTTCAAATTTCCTTTGGGGCTAGTTGAGTATCTTTGGCAGTTGTGAATGTTATGTAAATTGTGTGAATAGTGAAATATTTAAATATAATTATATATGAGAGATAGAGTTGGCCTATGTACCCATCTTGGTGGAATCATAGCCTCAACTCAGAGATTTCCTATCATAGAGAGTGAATCTGAAAATGAGACTATGTTGGGTGGAACATATGACATTTGTAGTTAGTTGGTGAATCTCTCATTAAAAGATAATCCTTTATATGTTCTTGTGTATTTATATTTCCACTATGTAAATTAATGGGTAAAGTATATTTTAGCTTTTATGTTTTATTATTTGTAATTGCATTGAATATGTCATGTTAATGATTAATTGCATGAGACTTTGTGTATCATGCACATTTTCTTGATTTGTTACACATTAAAGAAATGTATAAGAGGTTGAAATTCACCCAAAAATTACATTTTTAGGGTACCCAAACTTCTAGATATTTGTGCCCTTTGTGTGTCAAATATTGACATAAGAGTGATAATGTTATTCATGTGGGTGCTTGGGGACATTAAAAATTTGTATTAGAGCCACAATTGCACAAATTGTGAAGTATGGGAAAATATTAGATAGAATTTTCACACAAAAGTTAAATCATGGTGCCTCAATGATTAGAGAAAGTATTTATTGATTTCTTGGAAAAATATTGACTATTGATTTCTTGGAAAAATAGTGACTATTGATTTTTTTGGAAATTTTGGGATTTTTCTATACTAGATGATATGGTCAAGAATACTCTTAAGCAATTATCTCCTCAGACTCTAAATCCATCTCGAGGGTGGTCAACTGCAAGAAAGATTACAAGGTATTTGGCCTAGGTTGGGTGGATATTTGAAGTCCCTCCCTTAGTTTTGGGTCATTAAGCTATGCAAATAAGTGTACCTACTTGTAATTTTTTTGTATTAGGAATGTTTAATGATGTGGTTATGGGTTATAATAATGAATGCATCGGCACTTCTTATGGAGGAATGTTGTTATTCTTAGTTTCCTTTAACAATATGCATATGTGATTGTTCTCACGGTTTGAGAGGGATTTTCATATCCTTGTGATTGTTGATGCTTTCTTGAGTGTAGGGTTGACTACATGACATGTATGGTTATCTACTGAGTGTAGTTGATTGTCGTTATGTGTGATTTCTATTTTAGGCGTGTCATTAATATCATGGATATCTATTAATTATGGAATGGTGAAAGTATGTTGTTGATGTTATGTGTTGCATGTTATATCAGTGGGTCTAATAATGCCTATTGGATCCATTATGAGACTAATGGAATGTTATGTATCTAAATTCACAATTAATTCTCAATCATAGTTTAACTGATTTCTATGCCTATTGGTAGGCATGTTGATAGTTTTATTTCCCTACTATGGAATCATTAATGGTTGGAATATGGGCATGGAAATGAACGATTCATTCTTGTCAAAATTTTGATGTTGAGAAGTTATTGTCATCAAGAGTGAATTTGTAAGTCATTTAAGTGATTAAGATTTCTAAGCTCAATTGTCACTAAACAATAAGTTTGTGCTCAGGCCAAATGGACCCTATTATACTTCCAATAAATTTGGAATGTACAAAGGTTGAGAAATGTTCGTTCAAAGATGGAGATATCTATGTACCAACGAATGGAAATGTGCCTCCATGGGACAAAAATCTCAACGTTCTTCAAAAAATGTCACAAAATAATAAGAAGCATAGAGTTAACAAGAGCAGGGAATGGGAAAAATACCCATTATCTATTATGGATTATTCATGTCATGTTGCACCAAGTTTTCCAATACACTTCGGTGGAAGTGGGCGCAGGATGGGAAAATTATTGTCACCTATCCCCAAGACTTTCTGTCCCAACATCGAGTTGAGACAATCGTTCCTTTCTAGTGTGGGCACATTGGAACTTTTAATGAAGAGCATGACAAGAAGACCCTCTCCATTCTTGAACTGGAAAGTATTATTTTGAATGGAGGTTTGGGACCTAGTGGGACCCGTGACTTATGCTAAGTTAGTGGATTCTATGTGGAACATGAGTGATGTGTACTTGTGATGTGGCGAGGTTACCAATGTGGCACGCAGTTAACATGACACGTGGTAGGTATTCATGGAATTTTGGAAGGCCATGTGGTAGGATTTTGGGTGCCATGTGGCATCGTGGTGGGTGCCATCTGGTAGAATGATTTCACCCTGACATCATCAAGATTTTGTAGAAGTAAGTGATGTGGAAGCCTATGCTAAGATGGCACTAAGTGACACGTGGTAGTGATTTGTGGTGCCACCTCGCATGTGTGTGCTATGTGGTGTTGACATCATAACACACGTGACTGGGAGCCATGTCACCACAAAACTTGGGACCGTGGAGGTATTTGTAGTGCCTTTCTACCATGGGGCATGGAATAGATAGAATCCATAGAGTAGATGGAAGCTGTGATATGGAGATTATGTGTGTTACTCGATTGTGAATAAATTAGATCATGTCATGGACATTAGAGCAAGACACCCTTAAAGTCGTGGTGCAATGGCATTGTGGTGCTATGTCATGGTAGGCACTATGATGGACCTTGAGGGAGATGGCAATTCCACATGGGTACCACATTGCAGATCCTTGCTGATGTGGAAAGAGATAAGGGGCCCAAACTTGAAATGGGCATAATTTCAATGCAGAGATTAGATTGAGGAAAAATTTATATTGTCAGGAAGTTATTGACAAGTTGAACACGATGGAGATCCAAAGTGAGTTCTACACACTTTGGATGAGGAGGAATTTTATAACCCCAACTTCATAATAAGACCATGGAGGTTGGGGTTAATTGAAATTAACACCTTCCACTAGGCTTGAGAAGTCTAAGGGGATGAGAAGGAGCATCACAAATGGATATATGATCTACCTCTATTTTAAAACAATTATCTGATGAGGGACCCATGTTGAAGTATTACATGTATATCCATCATATGGTCTCACTGAGGGGTAAACACTCTTGGGAAATCTAGATCCACGAGATCACATGTTGCTTAGATGACCTTGTGCTTCCAAACTAAAGAAAAAAAAACATTGAAAATTTTCCAAATTTCTTAACATTGTGAGGCCTTACAAAATAACATCCTATCATGAATCCCAAGGTATGCCACATCATCTACCATCTCACTACCACATCATTTTCCATGTTGTCTCGCTTCCACCTATCATGCCAAATCATTGCCATGTCATTTCTTTTCCATGTCACTCTCTACCACCTATCATGCCATGAATGACCATATCACTTCCTTATAATGTTCGATGTAGTCTCACTACCACCTATCATGTATCCACATTCAAGGTGCCACATCATCAAACTACCACCTTTATTTTCCATTTGGTGCCATGTGTTTCCATGTTATACTGGGATCCACTTCTGTTTGGCGTTAGGAAATCTAGTATCTGACACTTTTCTCTTTGTATTATCTATTATACCTCTTGCACCTTGGATTCTTAGTTACAAAGTAAGACCTGAATTGGATCTTCCCTTCTAGCCTACTTGATCAACATCTGCCTAGCTTGACCCCCAAATGGTAAGATAAGGTGGATATTCATTGAAACATTGGAACCATGACTATTTGGAGCTATTCATGGGCTCCATCTGTTCAAACTTAGGTTTCTCTTTATCCTTATGGACTTATACTAAGTGCCATATACCATTAGAAATATCTTTGAGAGGCCTATCATATCTAGCACTTTCCATGCACTTTTGAATAAGGTACCTATAGGAAAAACACCTTCAAAGATGGATTATCCAGGTTCCACATCCAACACTCAACAAACAAGCTAGACTTCAAACACTCTGGAATCAAAGACAACTTCATGTATACAACAATGATATTAGTGACAATGAATACTTAGCCATATCCCCCTAAATTTTACATCAATGACAACAACTACCAACACTCTTAACACTCTATGTGTTGTGTGAATATTTATGATGTGCCAATGTTTATTTTTTTCTTTAAGTTCTTTATTGTGAATTTAAATTTCTATTTTAATTGAGCTTCTAGTTCATTTTACATGTCTAGTCGACTCTATATTTTAACTTATATACATAAAGTATAAATTAGGTTCCTTAAGCCCCATTTATAGTAGTATAGGAGGTATACATCACCATCATAGAGGAAAACATGACGACGCAAACCACAAGGGAAAGCTCATTCCATTTTCTACCTACATCATGAATATGTGCTAGAGATTGATGCATGGAGGTCAATGACCGTGGGGGGAGGATTTCTTTAGATATAATTGATGTGCTTACAAGCATGTTTATGCACCAAATACCTATTTCCATGATGGGAAACAATTAATTTTAGCAACATAAGATAAACCTCATTTCCTTTTGAGGGATTGATACATGATGGCATAAATTTCTTAGTCACAAAAACATAGACTAACATTCAACCTAGCTTCATTGGCTACCAAGATGGGTTATCTCCAAGAATGAGATGTATATTGAAATAAATTTTGATTCCAAAGTTGAAATTTGGAGAATGGTTAAAACTAAGAGTCAATGAGTATACTTCTATGCTATGGGAATAAGCAAGCTAAGAGCTAGAGCCATGATTAGAACTAGAGCCAATAGCTAGAGCCAAAGCCATAGTCCTATCCACATTGTACAAAAGTAGATAGAAGGCCTATTGATTTAGGTTAGTTTCCTTAGATATTTTGGAGACCAAAAAGGATCTCAATGGGGAGGTCTGATCTAAAATGGATCCAAACCAAGAATGGTTGTAAAAATAGGTACCTTCAAGATCATTTGGGGGATTCATGAAGGTTATAAAACTACTCAAATCAATGCAATGTAAACAAAATGAATAAGATTAAAGATAAAAGAAATGTGAATTAAATCAAAAGGAAAAAAATATATGCGAGAACATGTTGAGGAATGGTAATCAAGAAGCCATATTGTTAGCATTCCTATCACCTTAGCTATCCCTATTTCTTCATGCATTATCTTTGTGTCTTTTGGCCAAGGAGAGGAAGCACTAGGAGTAGGAACAATATTGCAACTAGAGACTTGTTGAAAAGATTACTAAGAAAATATTGAATGCTATTTTTCCCATTTTTTTTCTACGGTAAACATTGTGTTAAGCGTGTCATGCATTTTTTTCAAGTACTGAGTGATTTTTGGGTTAATTTTGTGTATTTGAACTTAATTTATAAATGCATCTATTAGGTCCCTATAATACTAGTGTAGCCCCTTATTATTATTAGTGCATGCCCCTTATTATATTATTGTGCCCATGTAGTCCCCATATTGTTATTATTGTTCTCCATAGAAGCCCACTATTGTTATTGTTGTGCCCATACATTATTATTGTTATGTTGACTTTGATTATATTGTGACCCCTTAGACTCCTATATAAAAAGTGTAGGCCTTGTCATTTGTATCATGCAAGAATTGTTCATTTGTGTAATGCAAAGGAGGTTTCCCCCTTGAAGAGGCTTATTTTGAAGTAGTTTATCTATCTCTTCTTCTATATGTGAGTTGGTTGCATAACGTTTGGTATCAGAGCTTTGGATTCTAGGGTTTCGCTGCTTCAAACTGGCCATTGTGGAATGTTCACTATAAAAAAATTTCTACGAAGCTTTAGAAGCGGATATTGAAACCCATTTAAGCCGAGATCTTGTTGAACCTCATGACTAAATTTAAGATATTTTCTCATTATATTTTCGTATATATGAACTGAGGAAGTTAGGGTTTTTGCAGGCTCTCAAATTCCATCTCAAATAGGTGAACTTGGGAAATGAGTCATAACTTTCTCTCTGAGAATTGGATTCAAATTTCATAAAATGTGATAGAAATAGGATGGATTGTAGTGTTTTGGGTATTGTTTTTAGGGCCGAAGGTCAAAATAGGTACACGTGGCACATCATACAAGTTCACTCTACTAAACCAGTCTATAATCAGGTCATCATGGGAGATTGGGCATCACCCTTTCTTGGATAATCGAATACCGATCAGACTTGTGGGTTTGGAAATAAGACATAGAGGGCTACCATAGGATGAAATTTTAGAACTTGGAGATCAGAAATTATAGAGTTACAATTGTTTAAATATCGAGCTCCTAAAAGCAAGAAAAAGAATGACTTGAATCAAGAAGATAGAAACACATAGTAAGCAAAATTAGATGGATGATTTGAAGAATGCAATCGAAGCTAAGATAGGTAGTTTTATCTATGCCATGGAAGATAATATTGATAGCATGGAAGCATATTTAGAGAAAATCATGGAAGATTTGAAAAAATATGGGAGAAAGTTGCTACAAGAAAGGCCTCCTCATGGCAAAAAGGTAGTAGATGAAACTCATGATGAGAACAAAAGAAATGTTATTCATGGTTTCATAGAATATAACGTTGGATTGAAGACCCACCATATTCCAAAGATTGATATGAGGATTTTGATGGCAAGGATCTTGTAACATGGATACTACAGATGTAGAAATATTTTGATCTCTATAATGTGCAAAACACACAAAAGGTGCGTATTGCAACTTTATATTTAGAACCCAATGAGTTTTCATGGTATCAATCACTTTGCTCTTGTAAGCAAATGGTCACTTAGTCCATTTTTATGGAGGAAATGATAACACATTATGAGGATACAAAAAGAAACACCTTCTTTAGCCAATTGATAAATCTCAAACAAAAGGGTTCAATGGCAAAGCACATTGAGGACTTCCAAAAAGTGAATATTAGGGTAATCGATATTCAATAGGAGCTCATGATTGATGCCTTCATAGGGACTTTAAAAGATAACATCCAACACGAGGTTTACCTTTGCGAACTTGATTCATTGTAGAAGGCATTTAGGGTGGCAAGAAATGTTGAAAGAAAAATTATGGCAACAAGGAAGTCTACCACTCATCACTATAAAGATGGAAGTGTTGCTGCTCCTAGTCTGCCACAACCTACAAGGTTGACACCACAACAATTGGAAGAAAAAAGAGCAAAAGGGATTTGTTACAGTTGTGATAACAAATACGCTAAAATTCATAAGTGTGTTGCGAAAAAATTAATCTACATAAATTGTGAAGAGGAGGAAGAAAATGATCAAGAAATGTCAAAAGAAGAAGATATACACCAAGAACCAACCCGAGAGAAAGAATAAATGAATCTGGCCATATCTTTTAATGCATTAGCACTTTATGGATATCATCCACCATCCACCACATCATCTTTAAGAATGTAATATTCCTAACCTAGAATATACCTCAAACCCTAGCAAAAACTCCAACCAAATACATGCAAATAATATAATAACCCAGAAGTGATGAAATAATAGTGGAATAACATATAATAATGTAAACCGGAAATATAAGTAGATACACAAGAAATGCAGCGAGAAATGCTAAGCCATTTTATTATACTAAGCAATAAATGAGTACAAGAGGTGATTAGACAGATGGCACCTTGACTTGCACAACGAAACTGAAGAAATACTCTAAGAATGACAAGAATGGCCTCTCTGCGTGGATATTGCTACTGTGCTACTGTTGCTACTAGAAAACAAATGATGATTTGGGGCTACTCCCCTCCTCGGAAAAAGCTGAAACTTTGGATTCGGGTTCTACTCAAGAAACCCAGAAAAACTCAGAAAGATTTCTTGGAATGGCCTCACACTGATTTGCGTCCCAGCTACTGGGAAACTGCCGTGTTATTGCTGCTGGAAATCGAATGAGGATTTGGGGCTTCTCCCCTCCTCAGAAAAGGCTGAAACTCTGGAATCGGGCTCTACTCAAAAAACCCAGAAAAACCTAGAATGCTTTTCTGAAATGACCAACCCCCGAAAATCACCCCCTTGGGGTTCTGCGCAGTTCCTCAAAGACACTGATGAAACTGCTGCTGAAATGTTGATGAAATTACTGCTAAAATGCTGATGAATCTACTGCTGGAATGCCAATGGAAATACCTTGCCCGAGTAGGTACTCGAAGTCCCCCCAGGGCTAAGGGTGAGATCTCCAAACAGAGACACTCAATGCACTAAACAATGTTGCAGACTAGCTAAACAGCCAGCATGCTCTAAGTCGAAATGACTATCATAAATGCTCATAACCAGAATGATCCCAAATGAGGGGGTTCATCTCTATTTTATAGTCATTGCCTCTCAAAATCCCTAGGCTCACTTTCTCCTGTGTGATCCCCTTCTTGCCATGTGTTCCTTCCCTCCTGTGTAGTCCTTCCATGTGTCTGCGCGGGCCCCATTTCTAGGTCCCCCTTTGGCCCCCTTGGTTCCCCCTTAAGTCATAATGTTGTGCTACCTAGGAAGTGACTTTTTATTCTAAAGTGAGTTATGTTCCCCCTTCCCCACTTTTTATTTACAAATAACTATAGAAGGCAAAAATCGAACAAAATCGAATATTCCATTTAGCCATAGCTAATTAGGAATATTACATTCTCCCCCGGCAAAATATTTCTTGTCCTCAAGAAAATGAAGTGATGGATGCTGTAAGATCTCCTCACTCACCCAAGTGGCATCCTCATCTGGAAAATTCTTCCACCTCATCAAGAATTCTCGGACCATCTTGCTCTGCAACCGTCTCTCCCTAGAGTCAATGATAGCCTCCAGCTGCAATACAAAATGCCCCTCATCATCCATGGGTGGTAGCTCATCCGTCATGGTCACCTGCTGCCCCAATGCCTTCTTCAGGCATGATACATGAAAAATGTTATGAATCTTGCTACCTTGGGGCAGCTCCAACTCATATGCAACCTGTCCAATCCTGTGTATCACCCTGTATGGCCCATAAAAGCGGGGCTTGAGCTTCTCAGCCTCCTTATGCTTCAGCGATGACTATCGGTATGGCTGTAATCATAGGTAGACCATGTCCCCTACCTCGAACTACCTCTCCACCAAACCCCTGTCGGCATATAGCTTCTGCTAGTTCTGCGTTGTAGCCATGTTATCCTTGAGAGCTCGGAGGATACCTCGACTTTCTTGGATCCATATCTAGGCTCTAAGAGCCCTGCTATCACCAAACATCACGTCAAAAAAACATAAAAGAGATACCCATATAAGGCATATAATGGTGACATACCAATGGACATGTGATGCGAAGTATTGTAGCAATACTCCCCCAGATGTAGCCACTTCAGTTATGCTTTCTGCTGCCCACTGACATAGTTATGCAAGTAGCCCTCCAGCCACTTGTTAATTATCTCCATCTGTCTGTCCATCTATGGGTGATAGCTGGTACTCGGTGTCAACTCCATCCCCACCAATTGGAAAAGCTCCTGCAAAAACCCTCCCATGAAACGGTTGTCCCTGTCACTGATGATGGCCTTAGGAAGACCATGTAGCCTAAAGATCTTCCTGAAGAATAGCTCGACCACCTGTGCTGCTATATAGTGTACAAATATGGCAAAGAAATGTGCGTACTTCGTCAGTCGATCAACGACAACAAAGATACAATCCTTGCCCTGTACCATGGGCAATCTTGTGATGAAATCCATCAAAATACTCTCCCATTTCCCCTCCGGAATGGGAAGAGGCTGCAATAATCCTACGGGATGGCTCATCTCTCCCTTGTTCCTCTGGCAAACATCGCACTCCTGGATGTGTTGGAGTATGTCCTCCTTGAGGCCCTTCCATGAGAACCTCTCCCTAATGGCCCTATAGGTTTTGGTGAAACCTTGATGTCCTGCCAATGGGGAATCATGTGATGCCTGGAGTATCTTCTTCTTGAGCTGAGCCCCCTCAGTCAAGAAGATCCGGTCCCTGTAGTAGATGATCTCATCAACCAGCCTATACCTGTCATCTTCCACCTGCCCATCCAGAACTTCACATGCCAATCTGTCCTTGGAGTACTCTTCTAAGAGTTGAGCCCTCCAATCTGTATCCAAGCTCATAAGAGACAACATGGCTAGTCTACGTGAAAGGGCATCTACTACCACATTGTTCTTACCTTTGACATACTCAATGTCAAAGTCATATGTTTGGATCTTACTGATCCACTTATGTTGCCTCTCCTGTAGCTACTTCTGCTCCAAAAAGAACTTGAGGCTATTGTGATCAGTCCTCACCCTGAACCTGTTGCGTACCAAATACTGTCAGTACTTAGCCAATGCATGCATGATGGCCAACATCTCCTTGTCGTATATGGAATACACCTCTCATGCGGAAGGAGCTTCTAGCTCTCAAATTCTATAGGGTGACCTCCTTGCATCAATACTGCGCTGATCCCCTCTCCCGACGCATCACACTCCAAAACAAATGGCTGCGTGAAATCTGGCAATGCAAGCAACTCCTAGATAGCCTGCTCAATCTCATCTCGATAAGCCTTGGGGTGCCTATAGGGGGTGTTAATCACGGCCTATATGCCCTTCTCAAGCTCGATGGTGTGCTCAAGCCCCCAATCTGGTGGTTGTCTTGGCGGAATCTCCCCAAACACTATGGCATACCAATCAAGGATAGACTGTATCTTTGGGTGTACCGTCTGCCCTATAGTTCCTGCCTCTGATGCACGCAGCTCCACTGCCCACTCTATGTCTCCCTTTCGGAAGACTGCCTCCATCCAATGAGCCGAGAGAGTCTGAGGCAAATATGTGTGTTGTCCCCGTATCTTCTCATGCCTCCCTATCTTCTCATCATCCCACTCCATCTCCAGGGTCTTCCAATCTGTCATGGCCTTCCCTAGAGTGATAAACCATTGAACACCCAGTATCATGTTGGAGTCTGAAATATCGACCACGAAAAAGTGTTCAGTTAATGTGTAGGTGCCCATCGTCACTGAAAGCTCTAGAACATAATGAGCACACATCATAGTCTGATCTCTTGGGACCAAAACTGAAAACCCATTGAAGCTCTCTGTCTATATACCTCTCCGCTCAACCATCCGTGCATCGATGAAGTTGTGGGTGGCCCCACTGTCAACCAAAACTGATACGCGCTAGCCACATACTGTCCCTCGTACGCGTAGCGTCAAATACTTGGGAACTCCTCACAATGCTGCAAGGGCCCCTCTGGTGGGTGCACAAGTTGCACCACCTACTACTGGTGGTGGAGGTGGCATAGGTCCCTGTATGGCATGGTTATCTCCTACCTCCACATCCTCCTCGTCATCCTCTTCTCCACTGCTCTCAGAGAAGACCTCAATAAAATGTGATCTGCCAGTAGCACATCTATGTCCTGGTGCCCATGGCCCCTGACAGGTGAAGCACAACCGCTTCTTCTTTAGCTCCCTCCTAGCATCATCGTCAATTTGTACTTGTCTTGGATTCCCCTTTGGAGGAGGAATCCTCACATCCTTCCCCTTAGACTGGAAAGCTTGTCTCTGGGGGTAAGGTGTCCGGGTCCTGGGTAAGACATCCTGTAAGTCCCGGGTCCTACTGATAGCGTCCTGGAGCGTGGCTGGTTTAATGGATCGGACTAAACCCTGAAGTGGCTCTGCTAACCCCTCAACATACATATAGACCCTTTGTGTCGTGGATAAGTCTAGCACCACCACAGAGACCCTCAGGAAATCTCAATGTAGGTCTCTGGGCTCCCTGTTTGTTTGAGCCTTGTTAGCTCAACAAAATGCTTCTCTGGATCCCTCCGATCAAATCGCTCCATCAGTCTCCTGGTAAAATCGGCATATGTCATCACTGTGGAGTGCCCTAGTGTAACCATCCCATGAAACCACCAATCTTGGGCCTCACCATCCAAATGCAATGTTGCCACCTTGATGGCCTCTATCTCTGACATCTGGTTAAGCTAGAAATAAATGTCTAGCTTCTCCACCCAAGACTTTGCCGAACTGTTTGATGAACTATCAAACGTAGGCAAGTGGAATCTACTCACTGCACGGTGGGTGTCACCATCATGGTAATGCCGGTACCCTCTGTGATGGTCGCGGGGTCTACTATCCCGCTAGAGCTGAACAAAATCTCTGAATGAGAGGGCTTCCCTGAACTCCTACCCATAGGTCTAGTACTCTGCAAAATAATCGCCCATATGTTCGGGCTCTGTCTGTTGTTGGGCTACGGCCCCCGTGTCGGCTCCTAAGAATGTGAGCATGGTAGAGTATGTAGGAGCATGTGAGGCCACCTGTTGCGTAGTATCACGCTGCTCTGGCAAATGGTGGGATGCACCCGATCCCTCACCAACCTGAAAAACCTGTGGGCTCTCATGCTGTCTGGCCTCTACTGCCGTGAATCTCTACCCCATCACCTCAATCTGCCTCGACAAATCTTGCACGGATTTGAGGAGCATATATGCAAATCTATTCTCGTCATAATCTGCCATCGGATCCTCCTGCTCCGCATCCACCATAGGCTCCTCCTGTTTTGCATCCACCACCGAAACACAGTCTCCCTCTCCGTAAGTGTTCTCCAACCTACGCCCAATGTCTCTGTATCTCTGACCCCTGTAATAGGTATATGGTTTTTCCCCGGGTGTCATAGATTGCTAGCTCCATAGGCTGAGCCAGATCTATGCTCTGATACCACTGTAATATTCCTAACCCAGAATATACCTCAAACCCCAGCAAAAACTCCAACCAAATACATGCAAATAATATAATAACCCAGAAGTGATGAAATAACAGTGGAACAACATATAATAATGTAAACCGGAAATATAAGTAGATAGACAAGAAATGCAACGAGATATGCTAATCCATTTTATTATACTAAGCAATAAATGAGTACAAGAGGTGATTAGACAGATGGAACCTTGACTTGCACAAGGCAAGTGAAGAAATACTCTCAAAATGACAAGAATGGCCTCTCTGCGTGGATGTTGCTGTTGTGCTACTGTTGCTGCTAGAAAACAAATGATGATTTGGGGCTGCTCCCCTCCTTGAAAAAAGCTGAAACTCTAGATTCAGGCTCTGCTCAAGAAACCTAGAAAAACCCAGAAAGCTTTCCTGGAATGGCCTCACACTGATCTGCGTCCCAGATGCTGGGAAATTGCCATGCTACTACTGCTTCTGGAAATCGAATGAGGATTTGGGGCTGCTCCCCTCCTCAGAAAAGGCTGAAGCTATGGAATCAGACTCTACTAAAAAAACCCAGAAAAACCCAGAAATATTTTCTAAAATGGCCAACCCTCGAAAATCACCCCCTTGGGGTTCTGTGCAGTTCCTTAAAGACGCTGATGAAACTACTACTGAAATGCTGATGAAACTGCTGCTGAAATGTTGATGAATCTACTGTTAGAATGCCAATGTAAATAGCTTGCCCGAGCAAGCACTCGAAGTCCCCCGGGGCTAAGGGTGAGATCTTCAAATGGAGACACTCAATGCAGTAAACAGTGTTGCAGACTAGCTAAACAGCTAGCATGCTCTAAGTTGAAATGACTATAAAAAATTCTCATAACCAGAATGATCCCAAATGAGGGGGTTCCTCTCTATTTTATAGTCTCTGCCTCACACAATCCCTAGGCTCTCTTTCTCCTGCATGATCCCCTTCTTGCCATGTGTTCCTTTCCTCCTGCGCAGTCCCTCCATGTGTATGCGCAAGCCCATTTCTACGTCCCCCTTTGGCCCCCTTGATTCCCCCTTAAGTCACAATGTTGTGCTACCAAGAAAGTGACGTTTTATTCTAAAGTGAGTTATGTTCTCCCTTCCTCACTTTTTATTTACAAATAACTATGAAGGAAAAAATCGAACAAAATCGAATATTCCAATTAGCCATAGCTAATTAGGAATATTACAAAGAGAAAATTCTAAGGTTCAAGGAGTAGAATATCACATCAAGCATCAACAGCAAATTCTCCAACTCTTAAAGGATAACCTCACTTTAGTGCAGAATTAAATGAAACAACATCCAAATCAACATCTCAATGAAAGAATATTTGATGTAGCTGACTGGGTATTTTTATGGCTAGAACCATAAAAACGAATGTCTTTCAAGCAAGCTAAGAAGGATAACAAACTATCACCAAAGTACTATGGTCCTTACAAGGTGTTGCAAAAGATCGGTACTATGGCATACAACTTGGAGCTTCTTGCATATTCCAGAGTGCCCCCTATTTTCCATGTTTCATGCTTAAAGAAGGTTATAGGTGACAAGCTCCCAGTTCAAACAATATTGTCAAAACTTGATGAGGAACGAAAAATTATATTGGAACCTGAAGAAATCACAGAAATAAGAACCTGACAGCTATGAAATTGATCAATTTCAGAGTATCTCATCAAGTGGAGGAACTTACTTGCTGAATATTCCACATGGGAGGATGAAAATTTTATACAGAAGCATCTATAACTACTCAAGCATTGAGGACAACAATTTTTTAAGGAGAGGAGCATGTTAGGTCCCTATACTACTAGTGTAGCCCCTTATTGTTATTAGTGCAACCCCCTTATTGTATTATTGTGCCCATGTAGTCCCCATATTGTTATTATTGTGCCCCATAAAAGCCACTATTGTTATTGTTGTACCCTTACATTATTATTTTTATGTCAGCTTTGATTATATTGTGACTCCTTAGACTCCTATATATAGAAAGGAGGCCTTGCCATTTGTATCATCTAAGAATTTTTCATTTGTGTAATGTAAAGGAGGTTTCACCCCTCGAAGAGGCTTATTTTGAAGTTATTTATCTATATCTTCTTCTATTTTGTGAGTTGGTTGCATAACAACATCCCATGGATTGCTATGATCAATTCTACTACATTTATGTTAAATCCTATTGAGGGTCAAGTTTTTTCCATCGCCTTGTTAACTTCAATGTTTGAGGGACTTACACTATCCATTATATCACTCATGGGAGATTAAGGGTTGAAATGAGAGAGTTGTTACAATATTTTAGTCAAGTTTCCATATTGAGAAGTCATCTTCCTATGTTCAAGCCATTGGGAACATTAATGGGAATTTTTCTCTCATCCATAGACCATACACACTCACTACATTGGTGTATTTATCCTTGCTTGGTAGATTCACCTACCTGATTCAATTTCTCAATCTCCTAGGTGATTATTTCATTGTCTAAATGATTTAACACTACCCCTAAGTCAATTTCCATTACCTATGCATTTTCTCTCTCACTTGCAGATAGTATAATGACCATACAAGACACACAAAATCAAGAGAATCCGTCACTCACTAGAATATTACACTAGTTGCTGGTTGACTCATCTCTTATTAGGAAATTTCATTTTTGTTGATTGACATGCTATTGTGTTGTATGATTTTTTTATGGCTTGTTGACTTATTATTGTGTTAGCCGATTTTAGTTGTGTTGGTTACTTTTCTATCAAATTTCGATAAGGGGATATGAGACAAGATTTTAGATGTTCCTTAGAGGAGCATGAACTTGTTTTGAGGGTGATCCATATTATAACCCATAGCCTCATTTGAACAAGATATTCCATATGTAATTGACATGACATGCTATATTGAAGAAAAATGGCATTAAAAAACTCCACCTACAAAATATGCTTCATCATCTCTTGGGGACTTGAAGTAAATGAATGTTGAAGTAATGGATGTGTTGTGCAATATCTCACAACGAGTACCTAGCACAGTGGAACAACTTGTGGTTTTATTTATGAATGATCCTCTTGTGTCTTGAGAAAATGATTGCTTTCATGTGGTATTCTAGTGGTGTTGCTTACTACATTTATTTGCTAATAATTGACTTTGATACTTATAGTGTGTCATTTATTAGTAAAGCTTAGATACTTGACAACCTTGGCCATTAATATGTGGGTGTGTATATCTATAATTTTTCTTTTTTCTTTACCTAAGACATAATCCTTGCTTGCAATTTGTGCAAACATAAGGTCCATTGTAAAGTTTGGTTTTTACAATGTATGATGAACTTCTTGTTTTCAGAAAGATATTAAAATATTTGGCTCCACTAGCACAGTGACATGCTTAACTAGCAATATGAGCAAATTTTGAACGAGTTGTTTCCTTGACCAATGTTCTCCTACAATGAACGCTTTATTATTTAAGTTAATCAAATATAGATTCCACCATCACAAAGCCTCTTCTTGGTTTGAACTGTATATACAAATAAAAACTTGGAAGTCAAAACATATTAGTATTTGTAATGATGTGCTTGATACTTGCCTTAAAGAGAATTGCAAAATGAGACATAGACCTAGTGACCAATATATGACTAGTGTTACATGCCATTGAAAAATAAAATAATGGTGTAAATTACACCGAAAGCATAACCACTATAACCATTAGAGGAACAAAAAATAAAAATAAAAATAAAAATTTAGAAAGCAAAAACAACCTTTCCACAAATAAAATAATCTATAAGTTCCAAAAACCCATTAAAACCAAAAACATATGTGCTATAATTCCCTCATTTATGAATCACATGCATGTGGTATCTCCTTTACATGCAAATATATAATCCATTGTGAATATGCAAAGGAATACTCTTTAAATATTCCGTTGGTCTTGTACTTCATTCTTACAATAAAAGCCTTTGTTTTGACGTTAATATTATCCACTTATCTTTCCTATTGCGAGTTGACTTATTTTTCAAGTGCTACGGACAGTCCATCGTTGTGTCCAATTCAATGTACATTAACATTAGATACGGCCAATTACCCAAGCTAAACACAACTTCTTTCTGGGTAATTAAAGTCTCTATGTGGTTTTAAATGAACTTGATTTTATGGTAACTTCTCTCACTACTTTCTTCTTCTTTTTAAAGTAAAATTAGATTTAAGAATTTATGGTTCAAATAACATAAATTTATTATACTGGTTTATAAATTTATTACACTGGTTTATAGTAAGTTATGTTTTAATTATTTTTTATAGTTTAAATATTTTGATTTTATAAAAATTATTAAAGTTTTAGAAAAAAATAAGTATTATATTGCAATATTTTGAAAATGAAAAAAGAATTTTTAAAATTTTAAATTATGTATATTTCCATATTGTCATTGATATACACATTAAATCACAATATTTATTAAATACGATACATACATCAAATCTCAATACTTATGAAAATTTCATTATTTATAAAAATTAAAAATCAAAAATAAAAATATATGTCACCAAGTGTCATAATAGTATATGGGGCTAATCTCAATATTTATGAAAAATAGTACACACATCAAATCTCAATATTTATGAAAATTTCATTTCTAAGTAAGTGTGTCAAACTCATGTTTGACTTTTAATTAATGTATAATTTTTGAAAATAATTTAAAAAGTTTATTTAAGTTTTTGAAAAATTTTAACAATCACATTTTATTTTATGATATTCTTTTTTGGTGGTTTAATATATATATGAATGATATTTTAAATGTGAAATTACTTTATATATAGATTCATTTTTATATATAATATTAACATATATAATCTACTTAATATAATAAAAATATCTAAAATTATTATGTCACTACTTAAATAAAATATATTTAAGTTATAATAGAAAATCTTTAACAAAAATTCTTTTAAGCTTTATTATTAGGACTCCAATATTATTGTAACAATTACAAAAAATTCAAATAAACACACTTGTGATTTTCTATTACTTGCTATATCAATATAAAAATATTTCTGAAAATGCAATCTTAGTTCTTTCTCTAAACTATTTCTGCATTTGAATCTCTTCCTACATTAACACAACTTCTTTAAATAAATTATCAACATTTGAGTTGAATTTATATATATATATATATATATTAGTTTCATAAATTGTTTTCTAATTGGAATTGATATTATAGTCTTAATTTTACATTTATTGTCTATCCAATCTATTAATAACTTAAAGTCTTTCAATACTTACAAATATTTTTATATTGTTTTTTTATAAAATTATTAAGATTCTCAAAACTACTATTCCTTTACTAACAACACATTTCAAAATAATATAATGTATTGATAAGAAAAAACAATGTCCCCTCCATTATAAATCTTTATATCTTTGTGATATGCCCCTAAGTCAACATGTCTTTTCATAATTAATTATGTGTTCCTGTAATATTATATAATATTTTTCTTTCAAATATTTTTACCTACTTTTAATAACTAGTTTGATTTTATGGTCAACTTGTGCAGGGGCAGCCTTAAATATCAAGTTGTCAAATAATTGCAAGGTAAAGACTTATAAGCATTTATAGATGCATTAATTATTTAAAAATATAAACAACAACAAAAAAAATCAATTAATGTCATTCCACTCGTACGTTTTAATAGGTTGATATATGGGTACACCTAGAAAATGTAATCCTTAAAGAAGTTTACATGGATAGCATGTATTTTGATTTCGTGCTATAGGTATAATTTGTAATTAACCTTTTCTCAATTTTAAAGGGCTATCTTGGAGAAAGGTCATCGAATGAGCTCATTGTTTAACAATATGGTTTCTTTTGAGGTGGTACACTTTAAGAAGCCCATATTTTTTCTCTTTCTCCATGACCATACAAATCAATTTTATAAAATGATGGTAGGCTTATTAATCATATTCCTAGACTAATTCATTAAGTAATATACATAGAACACTTAATGGTTCATATTTGTTATTTATTTTATTTTTATTTTTATTCATAAATGATTTTTTTTTAAAATTGAATATTTTTCTTAAAATGTATATTATGTATTTTTTTACTTAAAAATTGTCATGGTATTTTTATGGTAATTTTTTTTAAGAAAAAATTTAGCAAAACTTTCTCTTAAATATTCATAATTAACATTTTGTATATTTATCCTTAAAATTAAACAAAAATATATGTCATAAAAGGATGCACAACCTTGGAATTCATGAATCAGAGATGTTGGGATGTAATTATTTATGAACATGAGAGGCTGGAATTTAATTATAGTTAGAGGATCTAGAGGAAAACAAAGGATGATAATTTTTTTTTGGCTATATTGTTCTTTGCTTTGATAATTTCATTTCTTCATTTACATATTAAATTCACCCCATAACATCATAACATTATTCAGCAACATATGCAACTATGTAGAAAGAACAATATCATCATCATCAATGCAAGGGAACATAAAGGAACAATAGAAGAAAAGTATTCACTCATAGAGACAATAGGAGTGGTCAGAGATCAATGCAAAACCCACTATGGGGAAAACCCTTTCAAATTCTTTTTCTTAGATTGTCATTGAATAATTCAACAAAAGAGAGTATAGTGATCCATATCTTCATCCATACAACTATCCAGCAAAATCAACTAAACAATATCCATGAGATGAACCCAACAAGGTTGATACTCAAAACCCTGATTCAGAAGCCTGTAATGAACTGTCATTGTTTGCGATCAACTACCGAACACTGTGGTCAATGAGAAAAAACTTCGAACAACTGAAATTTCAACCTTTAGGTCCTCATTGCATGGAGGAGGAGTCATACATGTGACTGAGAGGTTCCAGTCGCTCCCTTGAACCTGTAAGCCAACGACTGCAGTTGAAAGTATCCTTTGTCAAGCTAGCGACTGTAATCCATAACCCTAGTTTGTAGTCACATGGAGAACGAGTTGTGTAAGCAACTGAAAATATTTAGTCACATGGATGATCTGGCCAGTAAGCGATTGCAGTTGAGATCTCTCTATGACATGCCCGCGACTGAGGCCCAAAACCCTAAACAATGATGTGAGCTTCAGACCTTACAATTTCACCTTCATAGGAACCCATTCCACTATGGATCTACCTCAGACCTGTGTGAGCCAAAAACAAGAAAGAGAATAGAAGAATGATCCATGATGATGTCCAAATGAGGTGGAGGTCAATTGTATTTATAACCTTCCAAGGGTGCCCAATTTTCTTTAGGGCTGACCCGATCAAATATGCACATGTGGGCTTATAATTCAAAAATACACTTTCCCTTATCCAAATTTGATGATCTTTAGGTCGATTTTGGTCCTCCCAAAAAGAGGAATGCAATGAAATCATTATATCCATCAAATGAGTTGTTCAAATGGTAATTTTTCCCTAGTTTCTAATTTTAACATTCCCTTTCAACTAGGGAGAATTCCACGTACATCATGTCATGTGTATCCTATCATCAAATCATAATTAATCTCAAGTATATCATCATCAAATTCATCATTGATCATCTTGGTTCATCTCTTGCTTATTCTTGCTTATCTCTTAATTTTCCCTACTCATATGATGAACAATTTTGAATCTAAAAGAAGAAAATTTTGATATCTAAGGGGGGATCATTCTACAACCCTCTATTCATCAGGGAGCCACTACAACCACCCAAAATCACTACCAGCAGGGAGCCTAATGCTACCACCCGGGAAAAATCAATAGGGATCCAAATCTACGACCCACATCAACATTGGAGAGCCTAACTTAATCCGGAACAACATTGGGGAGCTTAATCTCAACCCATAATCTCATGGAGAAGCTAAACATCTACAACCCCATATCAATCCATCATATTGCATGTTGATCTTCCCAGTAATGACCCTGAAGATTTATTTTGTAGAACGCATAATAATGTGAGATTAGGATAGCTACTTGACTTACCAAAAAGTAAGGATCACATGCCCCAAACCTCCTCAACCCATTAGCGAAACTATGAGGGACAATCCCAACAAGCTTGTATTATGGGTATGATTCCAACTAGGGTATATTCTAAAAATACCAAGATAGGGGAGCAACATCTCTAACCCTATGGGTAATAGATATGGTAGCAACATATATGACCCTACTGTCCAGAGATCCCTTAACCCCAGGAGCCCTCCATCTCAATTCCACACCCTAGGATCTCAAACATGGGGGAAGAGTTGGCTCAGTGTCCTCGATTAGCGATGCTCACTCTAGATCAGAAACATACCAATGTGCTAATATCTAGTAATCATCGTGTCTCAAAAGCATCTGTCTCCTTTTCATACATGACATCAAATCAAATATCATATTAGAACAAAATATATATATATATATATCACAAAAAAAGGATACAATATTCATCCTTCCTCTCACGGAGGTTCCAACCATAAGTGTAAGCTTGTTTTGTACAACAATTTTGTCTTAATATATGAAGGTATTTCAGTCCCATCTATATATGGGATTCTCTTCCAATCATATCTACTCATTATTACCGCAATGTATCCCTATCATATTTAGAAATTTCCTAAACAACTTTCTAAGGAGATTTTTCATCTTGCCTCGCCACTGGTCATGCCGGAAACAACATACTCAACCTCGATCGTGCTTAAAGCTAAAAACTTTTCATCCAAAACATCACGAAAAATATCATACAAAGGCAACACCCAAATGTTCTTATCTTGTCGAAAATGATCCAAAACAACATCAATACATCCATATAGTCACATATCATAGGATAAATATCTCAGATCAAAAGTTGATTGTCCCATGCAAGTATCTCAAAGGGTGCTTGGTGGCAACTCAATGTGTATGAAGCTGCTCAATCATGAATTCACAAGTTCTATGCAGAACATGCATATATATGGACGGGTGTTGGAACAACAATGCTTCATTCAACTATTGGTTGTCAAGTCAAGTTCAACAATATCTTTTCATAACTTCATGAAATTTGATCGAAGTGTCCAAGGATTTTTATTTCCACTTGCTTCACTATATATATTTTATTTTCCCAAATTCAAGATGTGATACATCATGCCATGATTCTTCATTTTGAACTTCAGAGTCCATCTCCCTCTTACTTTGATCATTAGAGGCCCATTTCCTGTCAAGGATAAACCATCTCTATATAAAACCAAAATTAAATCCATACCTTGGAAAAAATTTTAGTAGAGTTTTGGAACGACACATCATCCTCGCTTCACCAAATAATTGTCAATGTGGACATATCAGGATCAAGGAGCTTGCTTCCTACAATGATTTCTGCAAACATATCACTTGACCAAAGCAATGTGCTTATCCTTACACAAATCAATAATGTGTAATCAAATCAACTAAGTTAGCTTATCAAAGTTTAGATGCCGGATCAAAACTAATATCAAACTCATCAATATCACAAATTATTTGGACTAGGTGACTGGTAGAGCTCATATCAAAATATCAAGTTACAACAACTTTTCATTTTACAAGCACTATCTAATCAAACTTTATCAAGTCATACTCATGATCATAGCGTAAATCAATTATGCTACTAAATATGAATCGATACATCAAGGACAAGTCATATGAGTTTCATTCATACAAGTTTCATCCATTCATAGTGAGATTGTTGCATAATGAACGACAACCGTTTATACTTCAACCAATGTGTCAAAGCTAATGATGTGAGCATAGAATACCAATATAAGTCACTGAAAGTCGTTATGCCCATATAACATTATTATCAATGCAAATCATCAGTCGTCAAATCAAATCATTACTTACCAAGTCAAATCCCAAATTTTCTATCACAGTGAGATCTACAGCTTGAAAGATATCTTAAAATCAAGTCAAATTTCTAAATCATTATCAAGCATCATGACAAAACTCCAAACACTGCTTATCTATATCAATCAACCAAATCTAGTTAAACCCTTGCAACTATTATCAAATATTGTCATACATAGACCTCAATGGTTAAGTCATAATAACATATTGATATGCAAATCTTGGTCACCTGAAAACAAAAGTTTAGTCAACATATTCACATTATAGTAAGTCAAACATTCAAACTTCCCCTCTTATATAACTTTATGTTGTCTGCTCCATGTCTATAGGACTGACATCCTTTAGGTGAACTTCTTATTTCATGCACAAAAATTCACTTTTGTGTCCTACATGAATAATTGCACCCATAGGCCTTCTTCTGTGTGGTTGAGAGACTACAGTGACACCCTTAGGCTTGATTTTTTGTGGTTGAGGCTTAGAGTAAGGAAAACTCTTTCTTCTTAGACTAAAACTTTGTTGCAGACCAACAATAATAGATATTTGTCTATTCATGTCCATAAATCTTACTTCAACAGTAAAGAATCCTCTATACATATTTTGCAAATGATGATAGGAGTAGGGATCTTATGGAGAGTTTCTCCCTCTTAATGAGCAACCCCTTTAGCCAATATTATTCAATTCATTAACTTGTCTATAATATTGTTATGCATCAGCTACTTCACCATTACATCATGACATCAATTTTTTATCAAGGGTTAGTGTCATATAGCTAATCATGATCACAACATTACTTATTTGTCGCATAACTTAGGGCATTCAATTTTACCATAAGCCATAATTACTAAGCGCATTAAAACATAAACATGGTCAACAAAATATCCTAAATATCAATCACATTGTTATACTTCTATCATCATGGCTACCATGCTTTTCACAAGCATTAATAGTATCAAGTTACCATCTATTAGAATCAATGTGTTAACCTTCTTTATGGGATCAAGTTATCCCAAATGATAGATGTTAGACAAAAATCAAGTATACCAATATATCAAAGAAGTTCATCATGTCTAAAAGATAAGATACTTGTTCACTACCAAGTGCATTATTTCATCATAGGTATCATGAATCAAACTTCCATATGCATGAGGCATATACTCATCATGTCTTAGGGCTTACCTTGCCATCAATATTGTAGTTGAAACATAACATTGAAATAACACCATACATACCTAGTAGTGTTTAGATACATGTGCACCCTATTATTTTACATTGGGAGTTATAGCACTTTGTCACCTTTTCATCAAGTGCCTATTTACCTTTTCCAATGCTAGTTCTTATCTTCCTATACTAACCATATTTCCTACATCTCAAATGATCCTCAAGAAGGATCTACTTATCATATATCATCAAGAAGTTAGAGGCATCCAAATACTCACATATACATGCAGGAAGTATAAGTAATATTCAAAACAATAATCATATCCATAAGTCTAAAAAAAATTAAAGTCATAACGAAGCATCATAAATCAAAAAATAATTATCTTTAATGAGATGTGATCATCTCCCTCTTGAACCAGCCTTCAAGAGGCATCATTGTCCATTGTCCACTTGTTGCCTTCAATATATATTCATCAACTTCATCAAAAACCAAGCCTAATAGAAACTATCTCATCTAAGGCATCATCAAATCTACCACAAGTGCTTGATCATCTTCACATTGACCATGTTAGGGTTTATAGATTTCATATCTCAAATCTTTGCCATAAACCAAGCTTTCCCTCAAACCCCAACCTCATAATATCCATCAAACCCTAATAGCCAAATTGTTTAAGGTTTCCTTCAAACCCTAGAATTCTTCTAGGTCTCCTCTTTCTTCCATCAATGGTGTCATCATATGGGTGATCTCCATGACTTTTCTTCAACCCAACTCTGAAACCATGTTAATTTTTCTTAGGGCTATATTGTTCTTTGCTCTGATAATTGCATTTCTTCATGTACACATTAAATTCACCCCATAACATCATAACATTATTAAGATTTACATAATTATTCATAAACATATGAAGCTATGTAGAAAGAAAAATATCATCATCATCAATGTAGTGGAACATAAAGGAAAAATAGAAGAAAAACATTCACACATAGAGACACCAAGATTGGCTAGAGACCAAGGAAAAACCCACTATGGGGAAAACCCTTTCAAATTCTTCTTCTTATTAGATTGTCATTAAATGATTCAGCAAAAGAGAGTAAAATTATCCATATCTTGATCCACACAAATATCTAGCAAAAATAAACTAAACAATATCCATGAGATGAACCCAACAATGCTCATACTCAAAACCCTGATTTAGAAGTATGTAATGAACTGCCACTTTCTACAGTCAACCGCCGAACACTACTACCAACAAGAGAAAACTTTAAACAACTAGAATTTCAACCTTTAGGTCCCAGTTGCATGGAGGAGGAGTCATGCATGAAACTGTGAGGTTCCAGTCACTCCCTTAAGCATGTAAGCTAGTGATTGTAGCTAAAAGTATCCTTTGTCAAGCCAACCACTATAATCTAGAACCCTAGTTTCCAGTCACATGGAGGACAAGTTGTGCAAGTGACTGAAAATCTTTAATCGCACAGATGAGTTGACCAACGAGTGAGTGCAGCCGATATCTCTTTGTGACATGCATGTCACTATCCAAAACCCTAAAACAATGATGTGAACTTCATACCTTGCAATTTCACCTTCATGCTAACCCATTCCTCTGCAAATCTGCCTCAAACTTGTGTGAGCCAAAAACACCCATTGATGGTATTATTGGGTTAGTAGCTCAAACTTCTAGTAATTCTTCTTCTGCTTCTACGAAGCATAAATCTATTTCGGCTACTGCACCTTCTCCTCCTTCGAATACTCCCAATAATCCTAGTAAAACTTCTAATGTGAATGTTGTCCAATCTACCATAGCAGATAAAGCCTCGAAAGGAAAAAGGAAGGGTAAAGATAAGGCTAAATCTAATACCCCTAAAAAGGATTCTCCTAAACTCTTTGCTGATGATACATCCAAATGCAAGCCAAAATATCCTTGTCTTATATGTGACAAAGATCCTTATATCAAGGATTTTCCCCGTCGTCCTAAAGTTAGTTGTCTATTAAAAGGACCCCAGAGACAACGAACATGCTAAAAGAACCCTTTCCATCACAATGGAATTCATTGGTAGATCAAGCTCAATCCTCTACATCTTTAGGCTCTCAAATTTTTATGAGTGGTACAACACCTGTCTCTATTTCTACTCAATCAAAATATTATCAGACTCCTACCAAACTGGCTGTGGAAAATGATGCCACTAATATGCCTTCTACCTCCACTCT
Organism: Pinus taeda; assembly: GCA_000404065.3. Classification (NCBI taxonomy): domain Eukaryota; kingdom Viridiplantae; phylum Streptophyta; class Pinopsida; order Pinales; family Pinaceae; genus Pinus; species Pinus taeda. The sequence goes on along the minus strand of APFE031643213.1, from coordinate 13,652 downwards.
ACCCAATTCTAGTCCTCTTCATATTGAATGGCCTAGTAATGATTCCATTATTCGACAACCTCCCAAAGGTGTTCTTCAGAATTCATTGTATAATCCGAATGTGTGAGATGCTCAACATTATAATATTGTGGAAGATTTAGCTCAAGCCCTTCGGCAATGTCAACTTTGCAAGTCCTCCAGACTTGTCCATTGTAAAGAAAAGAATTACTATCTTCCATAGGAGGGATTGATCCTACAGATTCGAATCTAATGACTTTTGATCTTAAAAACGAAGCTCCTCATCTCCCGCATCAACTTGCCTTTTTAATACAAGTTGTTATCAAAGGGAAGACTATTCATAGGACTATTATTGATGAGGGTGCTTCAACCTTTATCATGTCCCTTTCATGTTGGAAATCTATTTTCTGTCCACCTCTCAACCATTCCCCTAATACATTTGAATCTTTCGATGGTAGAGTTTCTCGTCCATATGGTATTCTCAATGACTTTCCAATTCAATTGGAAGGAAAAACTATTAACCTAGAAGTAGAAGTTGTCGATGTCAATCTTAATTACAATATTCTACTTGGTCATAGCTGGACCCATGCAATGTTTTAAATGGTTTCTACCCTATTTCATGTCTTTCCTTTTCCTCATAAAGGGAAATAGTCATTGTCAATAAACTCACCTTTTTTTCTTCCAACTCCTCAAATGGAAATGTGCCATATGTTAGGAATACCAATATCCCTTACGAGAGCATTGGGGTGGGTCTTTTCAAAGAATCTTCCCTTGTGGGGACTTTTTCCCTTCCACCTCCGAACGTCGCTTCAATTAACATGGTCTTGACTTGTCACGATCCTTGGGTCGTTCCCCATCCTGATCAGATTGAAATTTTTGGCAATTTATTCCACTCATCCCTATAGAGACAACATATCAGGTTGTCTTTTTGGCTTCTACGAAAAATTCTCAAATTCATGATCATTTTAGTATGAGTCTAGATGCATATTCACAATCAGGCTAGCTCAGTTCTTGGGATTCTCCAGATCCTTTGAATGATACATTTATAATTGATGAGAGTATCATAGAAGTTATGTCTCTCGAGGAAACTCCATGGAATGATGCCCATCATCGTTCCTCATTTCTTCCAAGCCTTGGTGAGATTTCTTCTTGTATAGAAACCCTTGTTTCTAATGCACTGAGTCATCCACTGCAGACACCTATTTTGATTCATGAAGTGTTGTTTGAAGGAAACATGGGAAACATTTCAACTACAATGCCCATCGCCATCCTTGTCAAACCAACGATTATCAAAAATATCCATATTGGTGTTTCTTATTCTCTAGATCAGATCAAGATTTATACCACCCTCTTCAAAGGATTATGTGATGTCTTTGCTTGGTCATACAAAGAGATGCCTGACATAGATCCAAGTATAGTAGTGCATGAGCTAACTACTTATCTAAATGTGAAGCATGTTCATCAGTGTCTTCATCGCATGCACCCTAGAAAGGCAACTACCACAAAGGGAGAATTTGAAAAACTTCTTAAAGTTGGTTTCATTTATCCTATTCCATTGACAGATAGGTTGTCAAATATTGTTCCTATGACTAAAAAACAAGGAACTATCTGTGCTTGTGTTGACTATCATGATATCAATCAGGAATGTCCTAAAGATAATTATCTAACTCACTTTATAGATCAAATCATTGACAAATCTACTAGAAGTGACATTTTTCCTTTATGGACAGTTTTTCTAGATAGAACCAAATTAACATTCTCCCCACCGATCAACATAAATCTACTTTCATTTGTCCTTAGGGAATCTTTGCTTACAAAAAAATCCCTTTTGGTCTAAAAAATGTTGCGCTGCCTTCCAACAAGCAATGTCTTATGCCTCTCATGATATTAAGCATATCGTTCAACCATATCTCGATGACTTACCAGCACATTCTACTAAGAGTCATGACCATCCTGATCACCTTTGAGAGATATTTCTTCGTTGTTGACAATACAATATTCGTTTGAATCCATAAAGTGTGTCTTTTGCGTCGAATCTGGTCATCTATTATTGTTTGTCATATCCAAGGAAGGCATTTGTATTGATCCCCTTAAGGTGGAGGCCATCATGAATTTTTCCCCCTCCATCTTCTTTACATCAGTTGTAGAGTTTACAAGGGAAAGTGAATTTCATTTGTCATTTTTTCCCAAATTATGCTGAACTTGCCAAGGGATTTACTCACTTGTTAAAGAAATGGATCCCATTCATTTAGGATGAAGTTGCTAAAAAATCCTTCGATGCGTTGAAGAATGCCCTCATTAGTGCTCCTTTACTACATCCCCCAAATTATCACTACAAATATTTCTTGTACTTGGATGTCGCCGATAGCACTATTGCTATGGTACTTGTTTAGGATGATGATGATGGAGATGAACACGTGATTTATTACTTGAGTTGAAATCTTTTTGACATTGAAACTCGATATGCCCATGTCGAGAAATTGGCTTTGGCAGTCGTTCACACTATTCAATTCTTTCACCACTATATTCTCTTACGTAAGACCAGTGTGATTTATGATTACAACCCCATGAAATGAATTATGACTCCCTGTTGCTAGGGGAAATTATTTTAAATGGATTGTTATCCTACAAGAATCCAATTTCGAATTTACAAAAGCGAAATCAAAGAAATCACTGGTTTTCGTCGAGTTGACTTGTGACCTTCCTTCTGCAACCATGTCTACTGCATCCGACAAGCTGATTCCTGAAGAAACTCTCTTCCTCATCAATATTATTGATCCATGGTATGGAGATATCATTACCTATCTCTAGACCCAAACCTTTCGACCAAAGTTATCCAACTCTAAACATCGATGCATCTAGTCCCAACCTTATCGAATTATTATGGATACTTTGTACCTTGTTGGGGTTGATTTTATCCTTTGTCGATGTTTAACGCTTGAATAATTTGAGAGAGTCTTAAATGAATGTCACTCTGGAGCATGTGGTAGTCACATGTCCAGATATGCTACGACTCAAAAAATCCTTCATGCCTATTATTTCTAGCCTTTGATAGTCAAATATTGCATTTTAGCAATCCAAAAATGTCATGCCTTCCATATTTATAACCGCAAACAATGTGCCCCACCCACACCCTTACACCCAATTGTTACCATCGGACCCTTTGAAAAATGGGGTATTGAATTCATGACATGTCACACTCACTCGGCCAAGGGGCATGGTTATATCATCCTCGTCGTTGATTATTTCACTAAATGGGCTAAGGGATGCCCACATATGATGATGATGGTAAAAATGTGGCTCAGTTAATTTTTAATCACGTCATAGCTCGATTTAGTGTCCCCCAAGACATCGTCACTGAAAATTTCTCTCATTTTTTAAATTACATGATGGCAAAGCTTACTTCTCAGTTGACTCTGCATCACGACAAGCCACCTCCTTACTATCCACAAACCGATAACCAAGTTGAGGTAGTCAACAAAGTCTTGGTTATAATGCTTCAACATATTGTTGGGATGCATAAACAAAAATGACACCTTATGTTATTTTCATCCCTATGGGCATACCAAACCACAGCTAAGAAAACAACATCACACCCTTTCATTTGGTGTATGGTTTAAAGGCAACCCTTCCAATTGAATGCGAGAATCATTCATTAAAACTAGCTATCGAATTACACCCTAGCTCTTCATCGGAGGAGGAACGATTACTTTACCTTAAAAGGCTTGATGAAACTCATCGTATTGTTGCATTAGTAATTGAAGATCAAAATAAATGAGTTAAAGCACAATATGATAAAACTATTACTCCCCATGTTTTTGTTGAAGGTGATTTGGTCTTATTATACGATCAAGCCAATGGTAAACTGGGAGCTAGGAAATTCGAACCAATGTGGCATGGGCCTTACATTGTTAAATGAGTGTTACAGAAAGGTGCCTATGAGTTGGTTGACTATTGTTGTATAGGTAAATCCTCTCTGTGGATAGAGATGAGCCCTCGAACCCAATGAGTGGGTCTAACAACAAACACGACAATCTACAAGACACTTTCCTAGATTACAATCAAAATAAGAGAAGAGGAAGGAGACCTACCTCGCTCTAATGCTATAATGCATTACTTTGTTGAATATCTTGATCGCTCACTCCCCCAAGCTCAATCATCATTTCTCAGGCATTTGGATACCTACACAAGAGACCAAAAACACAACAAAGAATAAAGATAAACCAACATAATTCAATTTAATCCACTTAACATATCAAGGAGCATTAAGATAAATGAAGCATCAACACAAACATTTATGGAAAGTGAGTCAACAGTTGTAGATATTAATAAACAAGAAAGGAAGCATACAACCCAGGCCTTTATGTTGGAAGCCCTCCTTGAGTGAATTTCCATGTCCAAGCTCAAGGTCTCCAAGCATTCTTTCTCCAAGCCAAAATGAATAGCATGTAGGCACTATCTCAGCATAAGGGTGCAAATAATCTAAGACCAACCCTTTGGGAATGGAAGACGATGAATTTATAGGTAGGAAGAGGGAGTTAGGATCTCACCAAAGATAGGGGAAGGTCCTCATCTCAAGGAGGAAGCTCATATGGATAAGATCAAAGGGTAATATTGGGAGAACTCGACCACATCCATAATGAACAACATCTAGCTCGTCGTTCTGGAAGCCTCTAGATCATGAAGCTTCTCCTCCACTTTGGGAAAACTTGCCTTTTAGGGTTTAGCGCAAGTATCCAGGCAAAATCCATGATAACAGTGTGAGGCTCATATGGTGCAAGCTGCCATCAGCACGAGTGGGCAATGTCACAGTCACGCTGACCCATAAATTAGGGTTTTGAGCTCATTTTTATTAGGAAAGGCTCAAAACAACTTTTCATTAATTCTTAAGGGAGGATTGGGACTACATATGAGGATGGGTATAATGCATAGTTGTCAAGGTTTTGGCACTCCGAGGTATGACACGGAGAAGTGTAGGAGGCATGACAAAATATTGTGCAACAAATACCCCCTAAAGCATGAAGGTAGAACAAGGAATGATGGCTTAGATGCTTTATGATCTAGTGCAAGGACGAGAAAAAACACCATCAAGAGACCTACAAATCAAGGATGCATATACATTTACATATCTAATATCTCTATCATATAGATCAAAACATGAATCCACGACATGGATGCAGCCATCCAGATAGAAAGGACCATGTGAAAAGATCCACAGTATGGGCACAACCATCTAAATGAAAAGGATCGTCTGAAAGCCTAAAATCCATGGTATGGATGAAACCACCCGATATAGAAGGATAATCATCATCATAGATATAACGTCCCACAGTATGGTCACAACCATCTGTATAGAGGAAACATGTATACAATCATGAAAAATAAATAACTCCACGCAGCCTGAGTTATATCAGAAAAAACTCAAGGTCTTGCACTCCATCCCAACCCGATCAAAGTATGAATTCTAACATGCGATTAAATTTGTCGAAGTCGAACATGCTAGAAAACCACCTAATTATCGGCCAATGATGTGAACCATTAACAAGCACAAGAGAAACCACCAATAATGACAATGGGTCTCAAGGTACAACAGTACAATCCGTGAAATTGAAAATGAAGTTGAAGTCAAACACTCATGGAATCATTTGATTGAAGGCCAATGATGAAAACCTATCATCGAATATGAAGAACTTGACATTAAGGCATGCAAGCTCTAAGCTACTGGAAGGGAGTTTCTAAGTCATCTTCCTGGATAATGAGCTGAATTTGACAAAAAATGACCTGTCGAAGGAGGGTCATAATGATTCCATCATCATCGACATGAAAAGAGGGAAAAAGTGGAATAAACCAGTATGATCCAGGACTATGGAAAAAATTCAGACAATGTGTAGGTAGTAAACTGCAGATAGGACTTCTCTTGAATATATTGGTGACATGACTTCGAAGCGTGGCAGCATTTGACTCAACATAGGACCAAGGGTCATGACGATGAGGTCGAATAGTTAGATGAGAGGAAAAATGGATCACCCAAACCCATAAGGACAAGTGACTAAGTGAGGATATCCCAAACCCAACAAGAGAAATAGATGAGTGTCATGTTCAAGAGCGACATGCTGCCTATATAAGAGATGTTTCACTTTCACTTTTTCCCTACTATTTCTAGTGAGTACCCCAATTATTTTTAATCACAAGCTTGAAGGGGATATCATATGCTTGTTTTATAAGTTCATTCTTCGAATGAATCCATCCTAGTAAGTTTTAAAAGTCCTAGGAAGGCGAAGCTCAGTCTTGTCATGGTGACGTGTCTTTCATTATTTAAATTTTACAAGTCCGACAGAAGAGTAACTCAGTGTATTTTTCATGTTTAGAGAGTTTTGAAAAGAGACAAAAAATAAAACTCCATCAGGTCCCTTTTCATAATATGTCTCTCGAACCTAAAAAGGTAGAAAACAATATTCAAGAAAACCTCCTTACCATGTCAACCAAGGTGTTACTCAGTATCATCATACAAAGGACCACCCAAAAATAGACTATCTAATCCTATCGAAGTTTGAAGAACCAAGTCACCCTTTTTCAGAAGACCATTGCTACTATCATTTTGAGCAATTATTTTAATGTCAACACCAGGGATTATTGGCAGTACTGACCTTGAATGTAATTTCTTTGGCACCCCACAAAATAAGGAATATCAGGTTGGCACCCATCAATTTTAACAACAACGTGCTGACTTCTTGGATAAAACAAGACCTTTTCAAAACTATTTTTCTCACTAGAATTCCTTTTATCTCTCAGAACAAAGACCGATTCATCTTCAAGATTAGCCTAGTGAATGTACTTATATACAATAATGTTTCTTGGTCCATTAGCACTTGAAACAAGTTTGAAATTATTGATCATATCTATAAATGCACCCTCCTTTTGCCATATGCCTACAATAATGCTTCGAGAAAACTCATTTACATTGGGATAAGAACTTGAATCATCATGTATTTCACCACTAAGTAGATATTTTTCACTGGTCAAATATATAGGCTTATGGTTCAATACATTGAATTCTAATGAAGACATTCCAAAGAAAATGCACGAGTTCAAGAAATGAAGCATGTGCACACGAGAAGCTTCTAAGCATATTTGCTACCATCCTTTCTCAATCAACAGATTCATTGGTTATTTGTTTGGTTGTATGATGTAATAAGCCACATGATGAGTAGACATAATATGCAACCAATAGCCTTTTTGGATAAACACTATCTCTAAATGATCAGAAACACCAACATTGACATCAATAAGCTTTCTCTCCCAACACTAGTCATCAAATGAAGCTCCATGTTTTACCTCAAGACGCAATGCACTAGGTAGGACTTTCTCAAATATGAAGTCACTACTCTCATTTGTTAAACTTAAAGAGTTAAGCTTCTCTGAATGTAGAGTTCAACAACAAGAGAAGTAAGTGATATAGAAACCGAGGAGTCACATCCTTCCTTGCATATCACAGATCCACGGATATCAACAAGGGCCTTTATAAATTTAATGCCAAACATTGGGCTAGTTACTGTAACATCAATATGTGATGGTGAAAATTGAAGACAGGAATCACATTCTGTTGTTGTGGTCAGGGGGATATTTGATATTAACATGGTTGAACCTCGAAGAAAATTTTTCCCATATCATCAATCCTCTTTAGTTGAGGATTAACATTGTCTCGCCCATGTGTCAAGCCAAATTGACGCTTGCCATAATATCAATTTCTCACTAATTTTAGGGAACCACAAATATTATAGTTTGTTGCTTCTATCTTTGGGATTGAAGCCATGTTTGGCACAACCATGAAATTATCCAAACTGCTAAACTCGAAGTGATCCTTCTCAACCTTGATTATGTAGCGTGTTGATGTTGCATGATCAAGTTTGTAATATATCCCTGGACATTTGTTGTAGTTTTTTCTCATCCATCAACTAATATCTTAACACCTTCAAAATAGACTCCTTCAGAATTCACCACAAGTCCTCCAATTAAGAAACCTATGACCTGAAATGGCTATGATATACTAACATGACTATGCTCAACAATAACCTCTATAGATGGAAGTGAAACATCAAATATTGTATTCTCACCCTTGTAGAATGGCAACAACCTTTATTTTCCACATGGAATAAAATTAAAAGAAAATTTCCCATATGCATTAGATATTGCATGACAAAGCACTTGATTTGGCCAAGGATCTCCTTTGAGCACACTTCACCTCATGGACATCATCTGAATAAAGGTATACATAAACACCTAAAATAGGGTTACCCTGAGAAACAAATAAGCCATCCATATCATAACTTGGGACATAAAACATGTCATCTACTACCAGATTTCCAAAGCCCAACTCCATCTCTCAAGAGCCTCTTTGGACAATTGTTAAGAGAACATGAGAATCACGTATTTGAAAGAGAATACTATAGAAAATATTCTCTATAAAACTCAATCATTGTACCTCATGCATAGCGCCATCCTAGCTAGGATCAACATTAGGTATGACCTTGTGTCTTCTTCCTCTGTTTAACAATTGGCTAACAGAGCCCACTCTTTCCACTTCTTCACGTTTGATTTCATGAAGGGCTACTATGTCCTCTAGACACTCATCCTTAACGAATCTCCAAACTTATTCTATGTATCCAACGAAGGCAAAGAGAGAAAAATATCATGGCCTTTCCTTTTTGAAAAAAAATGTAGTGGGATTTGATAGGAAATGATATTTGTATATTACTTGAGGATTGATGAAATTTATGTATTCATGATGAGAAGCAACCAACCTATATTTCCTTGGAGTAATATGTGTAAACGTGTAACTTCCTCCCTGCGATGTAAACACATCATTAATGAGATCATTTCTGGTGGAAATGAGTTCAAAGTTCATGTTGGCATGACCTCCATTTATTTCTGGACAACTTTCTGCTCCAACAGCCCCCATCACTCTCCCAAAAATAGTGAACTGAGTGAAGTGAAAATTGATGTCTTCATAGCCATTACAACCATTGTGATCCACTGATACATATTCACCCATTTAAGATATATTCACCAAGTCAGGGAATATGAATATTTCTGATGTAATTTTTCCACTCGATAATCTTAACATCAAATCTGAAATTGTCTCTTCATATTTAGAGAGCTCTTGAAACAATTTTTCAGAATTGTATTGAATCTTCACAAATATATTTAAAAAATTATTAATGTATCTTTTCTAGGTGCTTCAATTGTTATAACATATATTTTGTAGATGGTCTTGATAACCCCAGTATCTACAATATGACTATCAGTTTGCAATGATTCATTTTATGTATTTTTTTATTATATAATTATGGTAAATCAATAATTATTTAGATTAAATAACGAATCTACTCCTTGAACAAAGATTATATGCAAAGTAAAAGTAAAATTTACATGAGTAAATTTTTAACTTTTCAAATTGCACTTATATTCATCAAAATTTCGAGTAAGAAACATAGAGTATTGTTACAACTTACGTTGTTTAGTGAACTAAGCCTACGCATAATTCCCCATAGTATTAACAGAGGTCAATTGCTTTAACAATTTTACTGGGTTTCCTTTGGGATCAATGTAGGGATTACATTTAAAATGTTCAAATATTATTTTAAAAAATTCTTGAATTGTTATGGGATTTACCACTAAAGAAGCAACCTGATAAACCTTTAAGCCATGCTTTCTGCATATTTTGCCATGGCTGCTAAAGTTGCATTTGCAACCATGTATGCCGATATATGCAATTTTCACATTTAAGATAAAAAGGATAATGGTTTTTTGGGTCGAATTTTTGAAGACATATATGGAAGATGTGATCTCCCAGAAATAAATAATGTAGAGAAGCTCCAAAAAAATTCAAATAAATATGATTTAAATAATTAAAAAATGTCAAATCCAAGTTTGGAACCATCCACTGTCATCTTCCAGATATAGATGAAAAACGTAATCTAATAAAAAAAATATATTGAAATACTCCAGAAAATCTAAAATTAATTAAGAAATGTTTTTTCACACTTTGTTAAGAGTTACTCACCAAATCTAGCATGGTATCTGGATCTGCTAAGAAGCAAGATAGTTTACCTTTTCCATAGTGCGTAACGATTGGATCAATCATTCTACAAGATGAATATTCAATTTAACTTAACAACATTGTGAGAGTAATCGAGCATCAGATCCCAAGGTTTCCTCAACTTTGTCAAAGATGGACTTTTGAAGAAACCTCAACATCCATTGATCCCAACCGTTCGAACTATGTAACCAACATCCGAAGCACCTACCATCTCTCCATTACAAGGAACTTCGAATATAAAAGCCTATTAGTTTTCTTCTAGGTTTTAGCAGCACACTGCATCTCTCTTTCTCTAGTTCCCAACTAGTTGTGGCTAGTTCAATGCCCAGGTTTGGGTTTTTAGGGGCACCAAACACATGGATCCATTGAAAATACAACCGCATGATCTAGATCAATTTTATACAATCTCGATCAGTCCAAAAGATTTGGATAGGTGTTACCCTGGTAGAAACAGTGCCAGATGTAAAACAATGTCTTTACATTGTCAATTATCAAGGCAAGATGATCTATAACCCCTATGGTTTAGGGAAAAATCACCCAAAACCCAAATTTATGACAGTTTAAATTATTCAATTATTTGTAATTCAAAGTTTAAATAAAATAATTACAAATCTATTTACTCTCTTTGAAAATAGAAAACAACTTTTCGTTCAAATAATATTATTTTAACTTTCATCTAATTGAAATTTATTTTATTTTAATTAATATAAAATTGTTTTTGGTTATGTATATGTATTTTTCAAAGTTATTTGTAATTTCATATTAAAAATAAAATAATTATTTCCCCCATGGGGTAGATCTCACATAAACATGTAAACTTAAATGTAAATGTAAATGTAATATTTAACATTTAACATTGTTAATCTAGCCCTATTTAAAATTCAATCTAATTATTATTATGTATAAACACAACATAAATTTAAAATATAAAGAGGTTTAAGAATAGTAAAAATAAGAGCTATGGTAAATAAATAAAAATATAAATAAACTTAAATGTAAATGTAAACATGTAAACTTGAACTTAAATGTAAATGTAATATTTAACATTTAACATTGTTAATGTAATGTCAGCCCTATTTAAAAATCAATCTAATTATTATTATGTATAAACACAACATAAATTTAAAATATAAAGAGGTTTACGAACGGTTTAGGTGGATCCTTGGGGACACATAATTATTAATACCATGGGTCAATTACCATATTTATAAAAGAGGTATGATAAATAAATAAATATAAAAGAGGTATAAAGATGTATGGTAAATAAATAAAAACATATCAAATAAGATTAGAAATCAACATCTAATTATATACCAAGCCTATGGGCCAAATACCATTGTAAATAAAAGAAATATGATAAATAAATAAAAATATAAATAAACAAGAGGTATAGTAAATAAATAAACCTCTTTTTATATT
>APFE031643210.1:533-11565 GCA_000404065.3 Pinus taeda | reverse complement strand
GGTCACCATATTTCACAGGAGGGTCTTTTTCTGTCATTAGAGCAGTCAGTTCTCCCATCACATGAACTGTGAGGGATTCCTTGGCTTTTCTTCCAGGTTTCCTGATACAAATATCCCTAACAGTTCTGGCGTAGATAGGGACATCTCTTAGAGCTTGTAATAGTGGAATTTTAACATATAAATTGCAGTTCTCCTAAAAGGTTAAAAGCTGGTGGCTCAAACGTTTTATTAAGAGTCAATCTTTCAGGAAAGGGTGGTTCTGCTGTTTGGACAGTCTTGTCAGAAGATGCTTCAAGAATTTCAGTATCTTTATTGGATGACTTTTCCTTTCTAGTTTCTTCTTTTTTGGAGTCATTAATGTCATCTATGATGGGTTCAACTATTCTCCCGGAGCGTAAATGGATATCATTACATTGCATAGGGAGGACAGGTTGACTTTAAATATCGATTACCTGCAAGGCTTTATTATTGTTTGGATTGGGGTTAGGTTGCACAGGCAGTTGGGGTCTCATTGATTGGTTATTCTGCGGAGTATTGGATGGTAAGGAAAGAGACTATTGTTGTTGAGGAAATGGTATCTGTTGGGCTGCCCAATTTGGATTCCATTGATTAAAATACGGTTGTTGGGGAGCCCAAGGATTCCATATAGTAGGATCATGAAAAGGAAGATTTGGTTGCTGCATAAGTGGAAAATTCATTGTATTAAAGGGTGGGTACTGCATTTGGTTCATGGGTTGTTTGAAAAGGAGAATTATTATTCCAACGACTGAATGTTATGTTAGAGCTCATACCTTGTCTTTGTGGCCATTGCCTCCTCTGTTTCATCAGGTACACTACTTCAGCCTCTTCTTCGGTTGTCTGCAATGCTGCTTTGATTCCAGGAAGAGAGGGGCATTGCTGGGTTTCATGGTCCTTTTCGCAGATTGTGCAGATAGGTGTCTTATCCAGTGGGAATTCCCTAAGTGGGTGTTTTCCTCTGCATTTAGAACAGAAAATAGCTAAAGCAGCTTCTGCTTCCGCCTGTTTCTTCTTAACCTGCAGAGCATCGATTTGTGAAGCAAAAGAACTTAGAATTTCAGTTTTAAATTCTTCCAATAAGTTACCTATTTCGGCTCTTGTTGCTCCTCCACTGGCTGAGTTCTGAACTCTTGAATACACATTATCCCTGCTCTTTGATCTATTCCCCACTCCTCTTGAGCATCTCATGCAGAGATTGATAATTTGATCAAATGGTTCTTTGGAAATGTCCCCTTTTCCCAGCATGTTCAACATGTCCAAGGAGTCATCTCTTACCCCTTTCAGCAATATGGTTTTCAGAATATCTTTACTCATATTGGAGTGGTCAGACCTCTGCAGATTATACTGCAGTCTTTCCACAAAATCTTCTAAGCTCTCGTCCTCCTTCTGAACCATTTTAAACAATTCTTCCTTCCTTTCTCTTGTTCGGCAGTAATCTTGATATTTGGCCAGGAATCACTCTTTCATCTGGTCCCAGGTGGTGATTGCCTGAGCTCCCAAGCTCATGAACCACCTCAACGCGTTCCCTTTTAGTGTTGCTGGAAACAGTTTTAGTTTCTGATTAGGACTCATATAATTATAACTTCTGCATAGTATATCGAATTCAAAGAGGAATTCATCTGGGTCTTCAGAGGATAACCCATGGAAGTTGGGTAATGCTGAGAGGGGAATATTCTTCATAGGGGTCGTTCCTCTCGGGAGGTCCCCAATAGGGAATTCCAGGGTAGAGAGTGAGTTCTCCCCCCTTCCTTCTGTTCCGTTATCCTCCATTGGTCTTTCTCCTGAGTCGCTTACTTTATCTTCTGTATCTTCTGTTTCTTCAGGTTCTTCTACCAGTTCCTCAGTGTATTCCGGTACTTCCAGTTTCCTTTCAGGTCCCAGTACTTCCTCCGTTTGTCGATCCGTTTGTGAGGAGTATCGGATTTGAGGTCTCCTAGAACTCGTCCTCTGTGATGTTTCGGCCTTTGAGATGATTTCGTCAATAAAAGTCTTTCTTCCTCCCTTGCCTCCTGTGAAATTAGGTTTCTTGCGTCCTCTCATGCACCTGTTATTTTCACAAAGAAACCATTAACGCTTTTAGAAATCTTTAGTTGCCTTCCCCGGCAACGGCGCCAAAATGTTGGCTAGTTGAATTGTTTATTAATTAAACAATCAAGTACCACATTAATTGTCAACCTGGGAAAGTCTTTTTATTCCAAAGGCTACCGCGTACTGTATGTACTTAATTCTAAAAGCATCAAGAGATGTGGTATACGTGATTCTTACGCTAAGTTATCACAGTACTGATAAAATAAAAGTAATTAATTAAGATTACAAATCTGGAAAGCAAAGAGATGGATGCTCTATTGGCAGAGGATCAGGACCCTATCCTCTAGGTGAGGACGTTCAGCACCTGCCCCTGAAATCAGATTGCTAATACACACTGCATTTGAATTCACCGATGAAATACACTTGCACAACTTCAAGCAATTAATGAAACAGAGTGCTAGCAAAATGGAAATACCAGAGGTAATGCTACAGAATCCAAACAGAGTATCAGCAGAAAGAAACTATCACACACTTACACACTTGACAGAAAAGTAAATGGGTGAATCTTGTGAGGAAGGTGGGCCCAGTCCCTCTCACAAGATTCCCCAGAACACAAAGGCTAGCTTAAGTGCTCAGAACGATCTTCTATTCATCTGCCAAAAGATTCAAATACAATAAAGTTCAGACTTGCTGATGTCGCTCAAAATTTCACTTACAGACCATCCTCCACGTCTAATGTAGATGTCTCCTCTTTATAGAGGAGACATCTATTACAATAGATTGTTACAGTTCATTTGGTTAACCCATTCTATCAAAAATAAGAATTACAGAATGTTGTTACAACAGTATAATAATATATTCTTTCTTAGGTTCTGGTTGTTACACAGCTGGTAACCAACTTCGACCGTCTTCTTGGGATTCTCTCATTCCTTTGCCGTTTCCCCATGTTGTTCCTGTTTTAAGCCATGGTAACTGTGTTCTACCCGCTTTAGACAGCTGCTTGATCATGCCACGTCAGCGTTCTTCAGATAGTTGCCGTTTGTTATTCCCAGCTGTTGCAAAATAGCCCGCTTTAGATGGTTGTTGTTGTTGACTGTAGCAACTGCGTAGTCGCTGCTTCTGGTGTTGCAGCAACTGCGTAGTTGATGTTTCTGGTGTTGCAGCAACTGCGTAGTTGTTGTTTCTGGTGTTATAGCAACTATAAGTTATAATTCATGCAGGCTTAAGACAATTACTTGGCAACTTAGTTAGCTTTTCCAAAGATAAATATAAAGATACTCACGAATATGCAATGAACAATTAAACATATAGATATGCGAAAAGTTACTTCGTACCTTGGGGTGATTAAGTCATTGTTTAATCAAAGCTTATAACTTATGACTGAAAAGGATAGTATTATGGCAAAAATATAAGGTCAAAATTGGTCAATTCTGAGTCCTAACAATATGTACATGGCTTAAGTGAAGGAAAATTACGTATATCCAATTAACTAAATTTTTATATACTCCATCAAATATTACTATATCATTCTTTCTTTATTCATTTATTAAGGAGAAACCATGAGTAGTAAAGAGAAGATAAATCATTAATGCACAAGAATCATATGAAACCATGATTTTTAGATGGAAACCAAATGTGGGAGAAAACCATCATTGTCATTGTCTCTATCTTCTTCTTTTATTATTAAGAAAACTTCATTACATATTGTATTGGTGTAGAATCTTACCAAAATGTAGGCACTCACCTACAGGAGGCTACAACCTCCACTCGTTCTTCAGCACCCACTGGAAGGGAGCTCCAATCCCCTGTTCTTATTTACCAGCTCCTACCAGAAAGGAGCACCTACCCCTTGCACAAATTTACCAACTACCACTAGAAGGAAGCTCTGACTCCCTTATTGAAGGCTCCAACCCTCAACTCCTTATTTTCACCATGTTTCATAATATCTCATACTAGATCCACCTGACTCAAAACATCAAAACCTATAGCCCACTTTTCATCATATTTTCATACTAGACCCACTTCCAACATTAGGCCCAAACCAAGTAGAAACTTTGAAAACAAATACTGAATCAAATCATCCAATCATTGAATCAACTAAATCACTATAACATTAGCAAACCAATCGCTAAATCCCAACCAACAATGGCAACTAGATCAAACCAATCCATAACAAGTATAAACCATTCAGAACCAGAGCATACGAATGCATAACCATACACTATTATTCATCATAGAAACCAAGTGTTGTCATTGCAATCTCTATTCATAAATACCTCAAAATGTATATGATATTGCTCCAAAGCAGACCTGCGTATGTACGTGCTTCCTATGTATTACACCTACATTCAGATCTTAGATCACTGACTACTACATCATGAATCACTGCAACACTGAATTAGCCAGTGAACCATACTTATACCATTGAACCAATCACAGATTACTATAGCATCATTATCAACTAGTGTTCCAATCATGAATAACCAACACAATAAACATTATCAAATAGAGATCAGTATAATCAAGACTTCATCGACAAACAACAAAAGAAAAGAGTAAAACTCATCAAATGTCATCAGAGGGCCATACCGCAAAAACCTAGAACATGTACGTGACATCCATAAAACATATCAATGTATGTGCGCAAATACCATGCATAACACCCATGTAGAGATCTCAATATATATAATAAATTCAAATAATTTATACTCGACCATATGAAACCAGATTCACATATGTACGTGACCATTCAGAGGCAAACTAGCATAAAAATCTAAAATCACCGAATCATACTTTTGTTGCATAACACAACATTTGTCAAACCCAAATCTTAGCATACATACTGTTATAGTCACACATCATTATAGGTAGACTTATCACAGATCTATCACTATTAACAACAAACATAAACAGATCAAGCAATATGTATTCATTTCAGATCTATCAGATCTGAGCCATCTCCATGCTCTTTGGTGCATCCTTTTCTACAACATATTACACATTAATAACCCATTACTTGCACACTTAACACCTTGATCTCCATCTCCTTATATATCCTTTGCCTTAACCAATACCTTGGGTAAATCCCTTGGTAATGTTGTTAGTATGCTTTGATAGGATGAAATAGCCATTGTTGCAACCATTACTATGGGTCAATACCATGGTAATGAACCCCGGTATCCAGATTTCCATGGTTCGGATTGTGTACACGAATTTTACTCACAGTATCTACATATATATGTGACCCTTCTTCATAGTATCCGCATATATTTTCTCAAACTTCACCTTTATCATCCATTTATATTTGAACTATCATTTCTTTGTTCATGTCATCTATAGCATCTTTACAAGTCTACATTGGCTCCACAATCATTAATGTTGACATCAAGTACATCTTTATTAAGCGGGTTTCTATCAAGGAAAACACATTTGCCATAATGCCAATAGTCTCCCCCCTTTGGACTTGATGGCAAGCACTTTGGTGTTTGGACACTGACTGCAAATATACCTTGGTGTATCATTCTTTCATTATTTCTACATGAATTTTTCTCTGCTAGTATATATAATTTGTATGGATTTATGTATCCTCTTTCTATAACTTTACCAAATTCTTCATCTATAATTTTGCATTTAGTCGATGTAAATACAATTATTCGTCCTTTTTCAACCATTTGACCTACACTCAGAATATTTTGTTTTAGCCCTTGAAATAATAATGCATTAGCTTCTTTTAAATACTTATCAAGTTTGATTCTACCTTTTCACAGAACTTTTGTTGGAGCACTATTTCCAAGAATAACCTTACCATCTTTGTTTTTATTGAGAGACTCAAACTTGTCCTTATCTCTAGTCATGTGATGAAAGTAGTCAATGTTTATCTACCATTCATCTTCATCCTCAAATGAACAAAGAGAAAGGCCACACCTTATCTTTTTTTCTTCTTTCTGCTTATTATGAGAAGTTCTGGTGGATCCATCTTTCTTAGGTGTTTTGGTAACAATATTCTCGTCTGGTTTCTTTCCATGTTGTCCTTGGTGATGCATTGACTTGTTCCTGTATTCTTTTTCTACATGCCCAAACTTGTGACAAGTATGTCATCTTATATGACCATAGAAGGGAACATAATATCTCTGTTTGATATTACTTTTATTGCAATCAATAGGTTTGTGACCAAATGTGTTGCAAGTAAATAAATATCCCTTAAATAAACCTGAGTACCTAGGGGTTGATGATATTTTTGTGAAGTGGTTATTTTCTTGAGATCGAACAAATCTGCTTCTATAGTTTGTTGCAATTTGTCCATAGTTATGACATACAAGACATTTAACATCATTGATTAGGGGGGAGAATTGATTTATGTTTTCATTACTAATAGTAAATGATTTCCTTTGAAAATTATTTTTTCTTGGATGTTGATTTGATTTGATTCTTATCTCTTTATAAAAAATTTCATATTTTGTATTATTATCCTTCAAGTTCCTTTCACAAGCTTGTGAAATAGATTTCCCATTTACAATTTCATGAAAATCAAGGCCAGATTTAATGGAGGGAAACCTTTGACTACTAATAATTCTATCCAAAATCTTAGTACTATCTTTAAATTTTAGAAGTTTATCCTTTTCTTCTAATTTAACTTTTAGAATGTTTACCTCAATCTCAAGTCTTTGACACTATTCTTCCTTTTCCCTGTACTACTTTCTCATTCCTTCTTCAACATTTCTTCCCTCTTCTAATTTTTCCTTTAATTTGATAATCTCTTCCTTAAGCCCATTCTCTTATTCTTCAAATACTTTAAGTAGCTCTTCATTTTTCCTGTTTTATTTTTCAATATTTTCTCTTAGAGAGATGATCTCAACTTCAAGTCCTTCACAATATTGTTTAGATTCTACTCCAACATTTACTAATTTAACATGATCCTTGTTATCATATGCTTGCAACTTATCCTCAATATTGTTAATCATTTTCAAGAAAAAATCAAGTTTTCTTCTAAGATTAAGAATTTCCTCTAACTTGTCTTCTTCTGAATCAGTAACGCCATCTAACATAACATACTCATCTTTTGATACACCAATATTTTCTTTAGAAATAAGATTACCTATTGGTTCTCCTAGTGAACAATCTTCCTTTGCTTTTTCTTAATGGATTGCTTGAAGAATGGTTATTCCAACACTTCCAAGCTCATTACAGTAGGTTGTGAACTTGGTCCAACCGTGACCATAGGAAGTTGGCACTGGAAGACAAACTTCGAAAAATCAGGATGGAACAAGTCTGTCAATGCTTTCCACATAGCACATATAGTTTCCTTCCCATGGAGACTCGAGACAATGTGGTCTTGAACTCCCTCAAGGATTATCCGCCTCGCCTTCGCCACACACTTCTTCCATTTGGCCAGATCTTTTGCATCTAATGTTGGTGGCTTAAGAATGTCTTGATCAATGAATTCCTTCAAGCCATTATCCTCCAACACGGCCTCCATTATGTCCTTCCAGGCTATATAATTTGAGTTGACTTCCAAGGCATACTAGAGCTGCAAACTGTAGAATGCCATCTACCAATCCTGAAGTATGTATTGCAAATTCAAATTTCACTTGTAGCCCTAAACTCAAAAATTCGAAATCTCCTCTAGTATATTGTCTTCAACTCCGATATCATGTAGATTTTCCTGTAGATTCACAACTCATGTAATTTACTATAACACAAGACAAGTCTACTTCTACTTTCAACTAGTGGAAGCTAATAGATCTATGAAGATAATAATAGCAAGAGGAAGACAATCAATGACACATAACACAATAAGTTTCTTTAGGGAAAGCCACTACTCAGAACCATGCCTATCAATATTGCATTAATCAGAAATATGAGTGAAAGTACAAAGCTTGTTTTTACTAGAACAATTCCGCACAAGTATGCTCAACTCTCTGCCTCACAAACCCACTCTTAGCCAACATTTAGCCAATTTTTGTTGCCTTCCAAGCCCCTATTTCTTTGTGCAATTCCTAGGATGAATAACCCATATTAATTGGGAATTCAGTGCTTCCAAAACTGTGAAATCCAATCTAGGTCCTCTTCTTGATTTCATGCATTATCTGTACACTCCAGTAAATCATACAATTGATAGTACACTCTCCCTGCACTCTAGTCTCATCTGGGTCTTTCTCAGAACTGACATGCATAATTTTCCCATGAGTGAATCTTCAGTTAGCTGGAGTAGCACCTGTCGATGCACCAGTGTACCAACTGACAACTAATCCTCTACTAGTTCAACAAATAGTTATAACTAGTTTAACTATCTATAACTCAGTAAACTGAGTTATATAATTACAACTCAACTAAACTCATCTTGGAACCCTAGTCCTTATGGAGAAAATATACATGACTTCAAAAAGACTTCCAACTCGAATTTCCTAAGCTAATTAAGTTAACCAACTTAATTAACTATTTACAAGTTGCTATGAGAAGAGAATTCTATTTTAATTCTAAATTTAAATTCAAGGTCAAATTTAAATTGGAATTTCTTGTTTCCATTTCTCAACATTAGATGATTCATATTCTCATCCGCAGATGAGATAATAATAGTATTTTGACCATATATTTCAAAAAATAGATATGATTTCTATCTTCTTGTGCTAGTTTCAAGGACACCAAAACGCTTTACAACTTCTCTTCTTTTCACAAAAAATAATTTCTTATGGATTTTACCTAATTTTTCCTACAAGATCATGACTTGCAAAAATGGAAAACTTTATTTATTTGAAACAAATGAGAGATTAAATGTCTTATGATTCATCTTCATAGCCACACCAACCTTGAATTTGTCATCAATTTACAATGTTCCTTCCTCCATTGGCATTGATAGCTCTTTCATTGTCTTCTAATTTGCTTGTCAATGAAACTCGTTAACTACACATTGGCTTGTCAATGACACCTTCATTGATTCACATTGTCTTATCGATCACTTATTAATTAATCACTTAAGTTTTTTACTATTAACTTAGACTATCATTTGTTGGTTAATCACCTAGCTTGTTGACTATTAACTTAGTGCACCATAAATGAAACCCTTTAATACTTAGCCCAAGTTCCAAAATTTTGGTGAAATGTCTTTGCCTTGGTCTTTGTCTCTACTTTAAAACTTTAACCATCCCTTAATCTCAAATGGTTCAAATCATACATTCACAATTTCAATATAAACATTTAACATAATTTATTTATAAAGTTTTTGATGATGCAAACTAAAAAGTACCAAAGCAAGATTTCATTTTTCATAATTTTTGGATAAAAAATAAAAACCTTATTTATTCATAAATAGAAAAAAATAAATTATGTATTCACAATTTCAATATAAATAATTGATATGGTTTATTTTTATAATATTTTTAACAATAGGGAAAAGAAATAAAAATAAAAACCATTGTCTTATAGTTCATCTTGGTAATCAACCTTAAATTTGTCATCAATTTCATCTTAGTAACCAACTTTGAATTTGTCATCAATTTACAATGTTCCTTCCTCCATTGATATTGATAATTTATTGACTTCACATTTACTTGTCAATGACTTTTCATTAATTCACATTGACTTATTAACTAGCCTAGATCCATCTTAACTCCGGATCTATCAAGCGCCAAGAGGGATCAAATATCTTGAGGTGCAAACCTCTTTTTTGAGTGAAAAACTTGAGGAAATGTTTGCACCTTGAAAGATTTGATCCCTCTTGTCGCTTGATGGATTTAGAGTTAAGATGGATCTAGGATGGTTTTAGTAGTGTGTGGCCAAAGAAAATCTAACGAACACATGATTGATTTTATCAATAATATGTAAAATCATCTAATATTATTATAATCATTTTAATATGCTAACTATGTCTCAAATTAATCTGGTCATTTTAATTTTAATTTTTCTTCATTACCTCAGTTTGTTGAGATGATAAATATTGTGAATAGCTTTAATGATGAAAAATGATGATATAAAAGTTTTGAATGTAAAGTGACAATGTAATAGTGTTGAATGGTAGAAAATGTGAATAATAAGAATATAGTAAATTACAATAGTCTTTCATTGTGATTAATCTCAAATTATTTTCTTGTATTATTCTTATTGTCACCCTTGTTACTTTTGTCGTCCTTTCATATCGATTATATGAAAATGACAGGTTAAATCGTAAACCATTTAAATCTTTAGCTCGGGATATTGTAGTAAACATCATACCTTGTCTCTCTTTCTCTCCAATATTAATAGGCTGAATTACTATAACACAAAAATCAATGTTAATAGGTTGAATTACTATAACACAAAAATCAATGTACATTGTCAATAATTTTTATGCTTATACTCAAATCAATGCACAATATTAATCCAATCACTGTAAAATTAATGTACCATCATACATCCAATTACATCAAATCAGAAATCAACATCTACACTGAAATCAATGCATCTAATGCAAGAAATCAAATAAGATTAGAAAACAACATTTACACTGAAATCGATGCATCTAATGCAAGTAGTAAAATACGGTTAGAAACCAACATTTATACTCAAATCAATGCATCTAGTTCAAGTAAGAAAATAAGTTTATAAATCATCTACACCAAAATCAATGCATCTAGTGTAAGTAAGCAAATAGGATTATAAATCAACATCTACACTGAAATCAATGCATCTAGTGCATGCAATCAAATAGGATTAGAAATCACCATCTACACTGAAATCAATGCATTTAGTGCAAGCAATAAAGTAGGATTTGAAATCAATGCATCTAGTGCAAGCAACCAAATATTATTAGAAATCAACATCTACATTGAAATCAATGCTTCTAGTGCAAGCAATCAAATAGGATTAGAAATCACCATCTACATTGAAATCAATGCATTTAGTGAAAGCAATAAAATAGGATTAGAAATCATCTATATTGAAATCAATGCATCTAGTGCAATAAATATTCTTCCCTCTCTCCCCCCTCCATCGATATATATATATATATATA
>APFE031643205.1:0-13021 GCA_000404065.3 Pinus taeda | reverse complement strand
ATATATAAGTTTAACAAGAATAATTATTTTCCCTAAAAGAAAATATCTTTCTTTTCCTTAAAGATAATATATGAGCCTATCCCAAAGGGGAATGATGACAGTTTTTCAAAACTGTCAAAATCTAGGTAAGGAAACTTGCTTTCTAAAGGCCCATACATCCCAAAATTTACATACAAACTACAAAACATAGCCTTATAGCTAGCCCAAAAATTTATGCATTAACAACCTAGAAGCTAACAAGTAAGGCCCATCAAATAAGCATAATGATCATGGCTACATCATGAAACTAAAAATTAATAAAGAAATGACATATCTTGGACCACCTTCCCATCAAAAAACACATGAAAGGATAATGATTCATCCTATAATACCAAAGATTCCTTGGAAAACGAATCTACTATTGAGTTTAGTTCGTAGTAAATATGGGTGAAAGAGGGCTAATACAAACAATGGATCAAATCATGAATCCAAGAGAAAAAAGATTGCAAATGAATAACCTATATCTTGATTTTGTCATTTTCGCAGTCAATGACCACCTCATAGTCTCCCAATACTTGAAATATTGACACACCATGAAACTTGGCTAAGTGAAATAGATTCCATAAAGTAGAAAATTAAGCTTTGGAATTGGAGCCTCTGATACGGGCATATCGAACATGAAAATAATGCAAAGTTTGTAGATACAAGACCAGATCAATAACACATCTAAGTTGGTGCCCTTGGATAGCACCATCAAAATATCCCCAAGGGATATCAAATTCTTAATAAGACATGGTTGGTCTTCAAGTATTGAATTTTCTAAGCTCATATTTGAATTTATGGGATAGCTTATCGACTAGACCTGCCACTACTTCAATAGGAACTTGATTACCTTGAAAAAATATGATATTGTGATCCCACCAGATAAAATAAACAATAAAATGAGGAAGAGAGCTCAAGCTAATCACCACAACATGTGAAATCCATGATTTAACACTTTATTGAATATTAGGCATATTCCAACTAGTCTTTGGGTTAAATTTAAAGACAAACAAAGACTAGATCAAGAGCACAAAAGAGTAGGAAACAAAAAGGTGGTGAATAGACTTTGAATCTTGCCTGCAATGCGAGAAAATACTAGAACCAACCCATCCCCGTCTAAGTCCATTGTCCCAAGTTAAGAACTTGTTATTCAAAGCTAGCCATAATAGAATTTTGTTCTTTAGCAAAGCATGCAACTTCTAGAGGCAATCCCACCACTAGCATTTCTCCACCCTGGAAGGAGGTTGTTGGCATTGATATCAAATGGGAATGTTCATTAATGATGCTAATGAGTTATTTTAATGTTAAGGATGTGTGTTGATGAGTTTGCTTGATGTTGATTAGGTATCTTTCTTGTTAAGGTTGATTGTGTTGATTATTTGATGTGCAAAGGTTGATCAAAGCAATGTTCAAGAAAAGGTTGATTAAGTGATGTGATGTGCAAAGGCTTTGATGATAAACATTTTATAATTACATTTATGTTTTATTTGTTTCTTATACTTAAAAAAAAATGAAGGCATAATGGCACATGAGAGTTGAAGGAAAATGTGTAGATAACATGATATTTTCATTAAATAATATTTTCTAAATTTACAATTGAAAGCCATATAGTGCAAGCATTGTTGTTGGCTTATATTATTTCATATTTTCTTAATATTACAAAAATTTTGAACTCAATTTCATGTTCGGAAATGAAGAGGTAGCTTGTGAATAACTCTTGAATAGCAAGTGATAACTCTTCAATTTGAATTCCTGCATGGAATGCAAACAATCAACAACACTTTGTATGTAAAAAATGTCATTTTGAATTAAAGCGAAGTTTTTGTGACTTGAGCATTTTCATGAGAAATTTTTATGAACATCCCGGTAAGGAGAGAAGGGAAAGAGTGTCGGAAAAGAATAAGATTTGAAGAAGAGAAGTAGAAAGGATAAGCAGTAGAAAAGAGGACGAAAAAGACAAAGACCAGGTAACTGGAAAATTTGATTTGTAATCTAATTAAGGGTTTGTAGTCTCCTTTCAAATTGTAGCTTGATAAATAAAAAATTGTATTTTGTTGAGGTAGTAGCCTCTTGTGGGTTGTAGGCTGCAAAAATTTTGTGGGAGTTGGAGCTTCCTTGAGGTAGTGGCCTCCTGTAGGTTAGAGCCTATAAAAAAATTGATTAAATAAGTGAGTAGAAGCTTGCCTTCGCATCACTTTTAGCCAAAAAATTGTGGTTTTCTCCCTTTATGGGTTTCCACTTATATTCAGTATCTTCATGTGTTTCTTATTGAATTCCTCACTTATGTGAATGCTTTTGAATAATTAATATGTACATATGCAAAATCTATCTTGGGCAACTGCAAAAGAGAAAATAAATAATTAAACATATACATAAGCTATTAGTTGCATAAGAAGATATTTGAAAAAGGAAAATAAGTTGAGCTAAATAATTGAAAAGATATAATTACCGATTCACCCCCCCTCCCCCCCCTTCTCAGTAATTTCCAAGAATTTATCAAATGGTATCAGAGTAGGTTCCTTCAGTGTTATTTTAACAGCTAGAAGAAGGTCCTATATCATTAGAATGGCTAGTCAAGAAGGATGCTCAACAAATAAATCCCCTTTGTTTACTGGTACAAATTATGCCTTTTGGAAAGTGATAATCAAGACATATTTGATGTCTCTTGGAGTAGAAGATTAGGTTGTTGTGTTGATGGGGTATGAAGAAACAAACAAAATGGGTCTAACAAAGATGACAAACTAGAATTTATAGGCAATGCAAAAGCTATGAATTCACTTCTTAGTGGATTAAGTGAATTAGAACTTATTAAAGTAATTCATTGTAAAACAAAAAAATAAATGTGGGGTTAACTACAAAATATTCATGAAGGAGATACCAAAGTAAAGATGGCTAAATTACAACTATATATAATGTAGTTTGAGACATTAAAAATGAATGAAGATGAAGAGATTTCTAATTTATTTCTAAGAGTAGATGAAGTTGTTAATGTCATGATGGTTCTAGGAGAAACAATAAAAGAGTGTAATAATACAAAAAATATTGAGGTCATCACCTTCAAAGTTTAATCCTAAGGTTTCAGCTATAAAAGAGACAGCCAACTTTGAGACTCTACAGAAGCATGAAGAATCATATGATCAAAAGAAAAAATAATATAAAAAATGGTGTAATGTCTAAGTATCAAGATTTTGAGGTACCCAGAGAAGTTGCATGGAAAAGACCAACCTATATTTGTAGAACCAGGTCATCTTCATTGTGAAAAGACAACATCAACTGGGTCCATCATTTAGAGGTTTATCCTTTGGTACAAAATATTATGTAAAGGTGTATCTATATGACAAGTAAATAATCATTTTCAAAATGCATATGATCTAGTTTAACACTTTCATATCTAGTCATAACATTTTTAATGTGAGCCTAACTCATAATATATTTTTGCATCATTAGAATTCCTCAAAAATTCTTCACCCTTTGATGAATCTAGATATATATGACCTATGCATCAAACTATATTGTATTACTGATGTATTCAATTGATAACCTCTAAACTATGAACAAGGAAAAACCAAATATCTCTTTGAATATGTAAAGTGAAAGAAAATGTGTTGACATCAAGCCTAAAGGAGTAGATCCTATACATATTTATGTTTGGTTTCTAGAAGCCTTAATCATGCAGTACCATGTGATCGACATTGGGACCATATTATTTGCAGACAAATATGATAAGGTTCCAAATGAAGAGATATATATATGTAGTAGTTGTATTCATATGAAGACATCTAATCTTTGTCCAGCATCTAAGATATCATTGTACTGGTGTAAAAGGTATTATTGCACAGATATCAATCAAGATAAAAATCAAAGTTAGAGACAAATTCAAAGCACAATGTTGAGTCAACTTATATCTTGAAGAAAACCATCAAATTGGCTTCATATTCATAAGGTTAGCATTTGATCAAACTACATTGTAGCATTGATATCAAAAAATTATGCACGAAGCATGTATCTAATCCATCATCAGCAAAAAGGATGTTGAAGTGTATTTTCCATCAAATGAAGAAGGCCCATGAAGCTCTTCAACGATATGCTTGGACATAATCAAATTTATCAATGATATGTTGATCAATGAAGAGCCATAGTCTCAAAATGATATGAGATTAGCATCAATTCATCATGATCTATTCATTGTGTGATATCTCTACATCAATCTCAATAAGAATTCTAAGACAACCTAGAACAAACAAGTTTTCAAATACAAAGAGGCCTATTCTTGACATGAGAGTATGTTCAAAAATCTTGAACCAAAGATCTTAATGCAGATGTCAGTGAAGAACTTAATTTGGTTTCTTAATCCCAAAGAAATGAGTTAGTGCAAAAATTAAAATAAATATTCATATCGCAAGAACTTAACTAAATGACATGTCATTTGTGGAATATAAAAGTATACCATACACAAAGCATTAAGAGAGGTATCACCAGTATTGAGATATTGAATAGATGCAAATGAAAATAAAGCCAAACCCTAAAAATCAAGAACTAATCCAGATTGTGTGAATCGATCACAAGCTCTATACAAAAGACAAAGACTAGAAAAACACTCCAACAAGAAAATGACAACCCAAAAAAAGTTGATCGATCAAAAGAATACCTATTTGTAATACTAAGGGAATAAATGTTGGGAGCGAAAGTAACACATACAAGGGTAATGATCATGAGAACAAAGGTATTATTATGGATAGGCGAAATTGACAGGAAATAGAGAGGCAGTGCAAATGACAAGGACATGGATAATGAACATTGTTAGGTTGGTGGAATGTGTTGGTTGTTGTGTTACTAATATATGAGCGTTCTATATCAATGTTGATGGTGTTTTGGGTTATTGGCATATAAATTATTCGAAAGTGCATATATTGTATTATATGGCACTATGAATTAATTGGATAGTGTTATACCCTTTGATATTGTATGCCTTATCTTATGACAGTCGCATTATATCCTACAACATTCGTGTTATATCTTATGATCTTGGCGTTATAATATTGCTTTGTGTTATATGCTATGCGTTATTACATGGAGTTATATCTCATGAGATTGCTTCAGATGGTGCATTATATTATGGTGTTATTGCTTCATTTTCTCTATTATAATATGGTGTAATATCACATTAATGATTCACATGGTGTGTTATATTTCATTATATAATGTGGTATATTGTAATTAGGGTTTTGTTTCGTAATTGTATGACAATTACCCAACATTCAATGTAACAACATAATCGTGAAGTACCAGCATCATAGTTGAAAAGGTGTGAGGAATAGGCTCCAGGAATTAGTCATGAACAGAAAATAAAATTATAATGTCCAATTCATGTGTTGAGTACTGTAAGCAAATGACATCTATCAATTCGACATCCATATTGCGGTGATGAGAGAAAAAATCAAAGGAAATGTTTTGAATTGTCTCCTCTTAGGCATTGACATTTCTGATACTACATGCATCTATGATACGACCAAAAAAAGGGGGGAGGAAAGTAAGTTGGTTTAGAATCTCAATGACCAGTTTATTGATTGTGTGATATATATTGGAGTGCGTTGATATGACATTGATTGGCTTGGATGTATATTGGCATATGTTTCTAACATGTGACCTTCATATTACAGTGATCAATTGGTGTGTATTGTAGTGATCAATTAGTGTGTATTATAGTGCATATTACAGTGCATATATAGTGTGTATAGAACAATACATTTTTTAACATTTGTTAGTTCAGTTGATCGACTAGAAGGCATATTATTTCAGTTGAAAGGTGTATGGAACAATATATATTTTAAAATATAGCTTATGTGTTTTTTTGAGGACCAGTGTGAACAACTGAGTTGATTTCATGTTCCTTTTGTTTTTTTAAATAGGGTTGTGGAAGCCAAAAATAGGGTATAGAATTTGGATACATATTTAATGTTCAAAATGGCAGGTCTATTGTATCCATAATAAATGTTGATCATGATAGTGGAGGAGGTGTATAACTTGCATGGTGAAATTGAGAGTTATGATGCCTATTTCATTCTCATTGGAGATCCTCATTCCTACAGAATTTGACATGCAAAATGAGGGAGAAGGATCATTATATTCATGATTCTATGGTGGTTACAATGACCAGTGCTACCAGAAATACTTATTGAAAAATTAAATGAATGTAATGGGTCATGACACATCAAATTATTTTCTATGAGAGCTTATAACACTAAAGAAAATAAATTATAGGCATATCCAAAAGTCTTGGGCTCTGAATATCTATTGGCATATATATATATATTATCTTATATATTTAATATATTTTATATATTATAATTATATATATATGGAGAGAGAGATAGGGAGAGATCAACAATTGAGCATTGATCATGATAATATTAACAAGTAGCCCTAGCTTGAAAACAGATCTGAAAAACCTACACGAGGGAAGAAATTTCTAATCTAGACAACCATTTATAGCATAATGTTTTGTCAAAGGAAAATTTATTGATATGTTTGGTTAATAGATATTCTATTGAGATTTATTTTCTCTCAATTGATAAAACCTAGGATTTTTAGTTTTAAATCTCCAAGCCCCTTGCCATTGATATCAAACGGAAATGTACGTAGAAAATTTGTGGGATTTGGAGCTTCCTTGAGGTAGCAGTCTCTTGTAGTTTGGAGCCTACTGAAAATTTGATGTAATAGGCGAGTAGGAGCTTGCCTTCACATCACTTTCAACTAAAAATTTGTGGTTTTATCCCTTAATGGTTTTGCACTTATATTTGGTGTTTGCGTGTGTTGCTTGTTGAATGTCTCACTTGTGTGAAGGCTTTTGAATTTTGAATATGTACATATGAAAATATCTCTCTCTCGTAACTGAAATGAAACAATTAATAATGGAACATCTACATAATCCATTAGTTGCATAAGAAGATATTTGAAAAAGGAAATTAAGTTGAGCTAAAATTTGAAAATACACAATTATTGGTTCCCCCCCACACTCCCCCCACACCCATTAATTTCCAAGCATTTATCAAAGGCCTCAAGCTAAGCCTTAAAACCAAGCTTAACAATGAAATCACCTATAACAATATTCTTTGTCTAGTAAATACTATCACTATGATATTCAAGGAGCTTATTGAAATTTTAATAGATCTTATCGGTATATAATTTCCATTTAGTAGCATGACAACCTACCAATTCTGGCTCCTTGGGGAATTTCTAGCTATGCAGGTTGACCTTGTTGTGATCAAAGGAATTAACATCCTATAGAAAATAGATAGCCCAATTATGTAAAAGGAACATAATCTCTTTAGAGAGCTTGAAATTTTTAGTTTACCCCACCCATGTATCCTCACCAATCTAAACCCTTTTTCCATTATCAATTTTCAATGTTACCAGAGGAGCCAAGGTCAGGGGGTGATTGTTCACCCCAACTAACAATTTGAACTATATTTTTCTTTGGGTCTAAGACAATCCACTAATAATCATGTTGGAGCACATGCACTCTTTCAAGGATTTCTTCAAGCCTTTGTTCTCAATCTCAACAAACTAATTTTTGTGTGGGACCCTCAAATCATAGTTCATCATTTCCATATGGGTTCCTGTTAAAAATAGCAACAAGAAATTCCAATTTAATTTGTCCTTGAATTAAAT
The DNA here is from genome assembly GCA_000404065.3 of Pinus taeda. Lineage (NCBI taxonomy): Eukaryota > Viridiplantae > Streptophyta > Pinopsida > Pinales > Pinaceae > Pinus > Pinus taeda. The sequence continues at coordinate 5,329 of APFE031643205.1, read as the reverse complement.
TGTGAATTAAAATTGTAATTATTTTCTCATACCAACTTGTAATAGTTAACTAAGTTAAGTTGAATTATTTAGCTTAGTAAATTCAAGTTGGAAGTCTATATAGAGTCATCATGTAAAGTGATCCCTAAATTTTAGGGGCTCGGGTTGAGTTCTTTTGAGTTGTAACTAGATAAATTAGTCTAACTGAGTTATACTCAGTTAAACTAGTCATAACTATTGGAGGAACTAGGAGTCTAGTAGTGGGGAAGTGCACCAGTGCATCCTCAGTGCCACACTAGTTAACTAAGATTCACTCATAAATAACTCATGCATGTCAGTTCATAGGAAGACCTAGTTGAGGTTAGATTTTAGGGACATTGTACTATCAGCTGTATAATTTTCCCAGTTGTACATATGGTGCATGCAATCATTTTAGGACCTAGGTTTGGATTGCACAGTTATGGAGGAAGGATTTCACAGTTAAATATGGGTTGATTCTCTTAGGAATTGTGCAAGGAAGTAGGGGCTTGGCAGGCAGAAGAATTGGCTATGTGTTGGCTTGAGATGGTTTGTGAAGCAAAGAGTTATATTGTACAAGTGCAGGAATTGTTCAGGAGGAACAAGCATTGTATTTTCTTCTCAGATCTTCTGGTTAATGAAATATAGATAGTCAAGATTTTTATGAGTTGCTTTCCCCAAAGAAATATTGTGTTATGTGTGATTGATATTCTTCCTCTTTTTTCTTATTTTTTTCATCGTTCAATTTTGGTTTCTGCTGAGAAGAGTAGAGTAAATTCTTATCTTGTGTTTTAGCAAATCACATAAGATTTTGAATCTACATGTAAACATATGCATAGTATCAAAGCTTATGAAAATATAGAAGAAGAGGTTTTGAGTTTGTTGTGCAATTGAAAATTGAATTTGTAGTTCATACTTCAGATTAGCAATATGTCTTTCTACGGGTTTTGACTTGAGTATGCCTTAGAAGGCAGCTCAAATTACATAGCATGGAAGGAAAGGGTGGAAGAAGTATTGGAAGATAATGGCCTCAAGGAATTCATTGATCAATACATTCCTAAGCCTCCAACATTGGATGCTCAATATCTCACTAAATGGAGAAAGTGTGTGACAAAGGCGAGGTGGATTATCCTTGAGGGAGTTCGAGACCACATTGTCTCGTCTCCATGGAAAGGGAACTCCACACTCAATATGGAAGGAATTGAAGGACCTATTTCAGAATAATAGTGACTATTATGAAATACTTGACCAAGTTCACTCATTGTCATGATAAGCTGGGAAGTGTTGGGATTACTATTTCCGAGGATGATATGGTGAGCCTAGCTCTTCTAAGACTCCCTACGAGTTGTCACAATTATCAAGACTCTATCAATGGGAGGGAGAAGCTACCAAATTGAGAACGACTATGGTAAGATTTGGCATAGGAAGAGTTTCATAGGAACACTAGAGACGGATACTCATCAAAGACAAATGATGAGGAAAATTGTGCCTTATCGGGTAAGGCAAAGAAATGGAAGGGGAAGGCGTCCCATTCAAAATTGGATTCTTGTCATGGACGCAAGAAGAAGGACATGTCGAAATTAAAGTGCTTTCATTGTCATGTGTTGGGACATTTTGCTACAAATTGTCTGCTCAAGAAGTCCAAGAATAAGTCCTTGGGAGGAGCGCAGGTGAGGCTCTTGCTTCACAATTCAAATTGGACTTTACCCTCATCGCATGCATGGCATCATCGATGATGGGTAGTATATGGTACCTAGACAGTGGAGCCTCTTTCCACATGACTAGTAACAAGGATCTCTTTAGTGACTTGGAGGAGAAGGATCTCCAGAAGCATATCGATATGGGTGATGACAGGAGGTATAGTGCTACTGGGTTGGGTACAGTTACCTTTCAGAGGGAGTCAGGTGCTCCCCTCACTTTGTGAGACATTATGTATGTTCCTGGTTTGAATAAGAACTTGATATCTATTTCAATGTTGGAGGATAGAGGTTATGATGTGATATTTAGTAAGGGAAAGGTGTTCCTTCATCACATAGCCATGGTATAGGTAAAGAGGATAGGGATTCAGGTGAAGAATCTCTATAAGTTGCATGTAGAATATTGTGTTGCGTTGAGCACAAAAGCAGATAAAGTGTAGAGTCAAGACATCCATGAGTTGTGGCATAGATGGTTGGGTAACTTTCATCATGGCACTTTGAAAATCATGCAACAAACTTCTATCAGTCTTCCCAAAGGTACACTAGAGAAAGTTGATACATGCAAAGGGTGTAATTTGGGAAAATTCACCAAATATTCCTTTCACGACAAAGATAGTCAAGTAAAGGCAATCCTTGATCAATTCCATTCAGATGTGTTTGGACCGTTCCAACATCATCCACATCCAAGCATAGGTATTATGTTATATTTGTTGACAAATTTTATCGTAAATGCTAGATCTTTTTCATGCAAAAGAAAGATTAGACTTTTGTAAAGTTTTATGAATTTAAAGCATTGGTAAAGTAAGATACTAGCAGGAAGGTTAAATCTCTCAGGAGTGATAACAATGGAGAGTATGTGTGAAATGAGTTTTAAAAAAATTGTGTGGTAGAAGGCATTAAACAAAAGTTGATAGCACCCCATAACCCGAAGTAGAATGGGGTGGCCAAAAGGAAGAATAGAACCATTTTAAGGATAGCACACGTGATTTTTCATGATCAGGGCCTACCACTACACTTGTGGGTCAAGGCATGCAACATAGTTGTTTATTTACATAATAGAAGCCCTCATCGGATTCTTGGGATGAGTACACCAAAGGAGGATTTCTCAGGGAAGAGACTAAATGTGGGTCACTTTAGGATTTTTGGCTCATCGGTATATTTCCATGTAATCAAAGATGCACGGAATAATCTTGAGTCGATAGTAGGGTTGGGGATATTTGTGGGGTACATTGATACACCTCAAAACTATCGGGTATACCTACCGACCAACAGGATGACAGTGGTTCATAGGGATGTCAAATTCGATGAAGAGAAGATCATGTGATGTTCCCTTGAGAGGGATATTCAACTACATGTGGTTTAGGAGGTTTTTGATCCTAAGGAGGAACCTTAGATTAGTGTGGAGCATCCACATGTAGAGGATCCAAGAGTGGATACATCCACTCAGGAAGAGTCTTCCACAGATGAGAGAAAGCGCACCAAAGAGGTTGAAAGGTTATTGTAGGATTCGAGGGAGAATGTGGGAGCACTCACATCACAACGCATGCAAAGGGGGTCACCTGAGAGGTACACTGGATACATGGCTCTTACGATCGGATGTGTTATGACAAAGCCATCTTATTTTAAGGAGGAAGTGTAGCAACCAGTTTGGGTTGATGCGATGGTTGAGGAGTATGACACCAATTTTAGGAACAGTGTTTGGGATGTGGTCCCAAGACCGGCAGACAAGTCAGTGGTGATTTCCCGATGGATTTACAAGGTAAATCAAGAAGAATATGGTAGTGTGGAGAAACATAAGTCCAGGTTTGTGGCCTAAGGCTTTTCTCAGGTAGAGTGGATTGACTACAATGAGACCTTTACTCCTATTGCAAGGTACTCATCAATCATATCCACATTGGCACTGTCAGCACAGATGGGTTGGAAAATACATCAGATGGATGTAAAGACAGCCTTCCTTAATGGCATGATTAAGGAAGAGGTGTATATTGAGAAACATAAAGGTTTTAAGACCATTGAACGAGAGTCACATGTGTACCAACTCAAGCAAGCATTGCATGGGCTAAAGTAAGCACCCTGGGATTGATAGCTACTTCATTGGGTGAGGCTTCACCAAAATTGAAGGAGATGCAAACTTGTATCATATTGTGGTGGAAGGTAAATTGTTTATTATTGTCTTATATGTCGATGATTTGATTTCGATAGGTGATGATAAGTTGATCAAGTCTTGCAAAGAGGATCTTGCAAGAGAGCTCGAAATGAAGTACTTGGGGCTCATGCACGACATTCTGGGCATGGAAGTATGGCAAGGTGATGGGGAACTTTTTTTCTCTGAGGGAAAGTATGCCAATGAGACACTGAAAAGGTTCCACATGGAGACTACTCTAGCAGGTACCTAGAGGAAAGAGGATGCTACTTTGGGTGAAGTAGTGGAAGATACTATTTAGAAATAGCTTGTGGGATCACTCATGTATTTGATGAACATACAACTAGACATGTGCTATGCATTTAACCATCTTATTCAAGTGATGGTTAGGCCGACCAAGTTGTATTGGAAGGTGGCCAAGAATGTGTTGAGACAACTCAAAGGCACTACTCATCATGGATTGTAGTACAGACAGAAAGAGGGAGTGAAGCTTCAAGGCTTCACCGATGTAGATTGGATAGGGAGTCCATCTGCTAGGAAGAGCACATCAAGAGGGATCTTTAGTATTGGGTCAGAAGTTGTTTCTTGGTACAATAGGAAACATAGATCAGTTGAACTTAGTTCAGCAAAGGTAAGAGTACATGGTTTCTACTTAGGCAGCTTGTGAGGCCATCTGGATGAGGAAGATTCTGGTTGGTATTTTTGGTCAGAAGATGGATCCAATTGTGATTTGCTATGATAATGAGAGATGTATCAAACTCTCTAAAAATCCAGTTCTTCATAATTGTTCCAAGAATATTCATATATGGTATCATCATCTTTGATATTGTGTGCAGAAGCGGATTATGTTGTTGGAGTACATTCCCACAGGGGTGAAGGATGCATATATCTTGACAAAGGCATTGTCAAGATGCAAATGTAAGTTTCACAGAGACAGGATCGGGGTATGATAATCCCTTTCTTTTTGAGAGGGAGTGTTAAAAATAGCAACAAGAAATTCCAATTTAATTTGTCCTTGAATTAAATTATGAATTAAAATTGTAATTCTTTTCTCATAGCAACTTGTAATATTTAACTAAGTTAAGTTGACTTAGTTAGCTCAGGAAATCTGAGTTGGAAGTATATCTAGATTCATGTAGAGTGATCCCGAAATTTTAGGGGCCCAGGTTTATTTATCTTGAGTTGTAATTAGATAACTCATTCTAACTGAGTTATAGTCAGTTAACTAGTTCTAATTGTTGGAGGAACTAGTAGGAGTCTAGTAGCGGGGAAGTGCACCAGTGCATCCTTAGTGCCACACCATTTAACTGAGGATTCACTCATTAATAACTCATGCATTTTAGTTTAGAGGAAGACTTAGTTGAGATTAGAGTTTAGAGACAGTGTACTATCAGTTGTATAATTTTCCGAGTTGTAGAGATGATGCATGCAATCAATTGAGGACGTAAGTTTGGATTGCGCATTTATGGTGGAAGGATTTCCCAATTAAATA
>APFE031643203.1:25579-47766 GCA_000404065.3 Pinus taeda | reverse complement strand
CTACCCTATTTGGCATTTACATCGATAAGCTCGAAGGCTATTTAGAGGAAGCAGGATGTGATGGCATGATCTTAGCTGTGATAGTCGTCATCATTCTTCTCCATGCTGACGATATTGTTCTTTTTGCAAGGTGCCCATATAATCTTGATAAGCAACTCAGGCTTCTTAAGGATTTCTACTCTACCATGGGTATGACTGTTAACATTGACAAAACAAAAGTTATGATTATCAAATCCAAGAAGGACACTTACGCTAATTTTATGTATGACAATAATAACTTGGAGGAAGTGTATTTTTACAAGTACCTAGGAATTGATATTCATCACAAGCTCAACTGGAACTATAGCATTGAGAAAAGGATTAATGGGGTGTGGAAAGCTTATTTTGGTCTTGAAAATAATAGTAAAACGGCAAACCTCGTAATGTGGGATAAAAAGAAGTTCCTCTTTGAAACATTAGTCACTCCTATTATCTTATATGGACGTGAGGTTTGGGGTTGCAGCATCTCTATAGAATCCTGGAGAAAGGTTGAGCAAATCCAGAAGCATTTTATAACGTATAACCTGAAAATTAAAAGTAATACACCCTATCCTATTCTCCTTATAGAAGTAGGTCTTTCCCCTATCGAGAGCCTAGCTATGATTAGGCTTCTATTGTACAAGCACAAACTCAATAACATAGGAGATCATTGACTTCCTAAGCTAGCTTTAAATTCCAGCCAAAACCACCTAAGGCTCAAACGGGGGTGGTATAAAGACACGAGGGCCTGGTTAAACTATTGGGAGATCAACGAGAATGATGCATTGCAAAACATTAATAACATTAAAGAATTCGTTACTTCTAAGTTCAAAGAAAAAAATGTGGTTTGAGAAAGATTTAGCGGCTAAAAAGAAAATTAATTATATAGAAGGGACATCAACCCCACCAGAACGATCAAAGTATCTCTTATTTAACTGCTCAAAGAAGAAAATTAATATAGCAAAGATTAGAACGAATTCTCATGAGCTCCATAGTGAAACAGGTCATTGGGTAGTTCCTAAAATGCCATGGTTGGAAAGGATTTGCCATCTATGTGAGAACAGGAACATCGAGGATGAAAACCACTTCCTCTTAGCGTGCCCCGCGTACAACCACATTAGATTTCAGTTTCATAACCTTTGTCACAACACTGACCTTCCTAGCCTTTTACAATGTCAAAATTATAGTGAGCTCGGGAGGCTTCTCTCCAAGCTTTTTGAGCATAGGAATAAAATCTTAAATCAAAATAAATAATTTGTTTCTTTGGATCCAATAGACCAAAGTGTGGTCTCAGCAGACGTTAACCATCATCATCATCATCATCATCATCAATAATGTTGTTGCTCAGTAAAAGCCTGATTTTTCAATTAACAGAATTTGACAAAGGTGTTATTCAGATTAACCAAAGAAACTCAAAAATTCACCATCTTTTATATCTACTTTATTATTAAATAATGTATTAATTATATATTATAATGGTGGTATACATATTAAGTACTCTGCTCGACATAATCATCATACTCTGGTGAGTTAGGTATGTACTTCATAATTCAATTCATTACCCTATACTTGGACATTTCCAATATCAACTAGTATGTATACTAATGCAGTACATGTGATGCATACTAATGCAGTACATGTGATGCATGCATATGTAGTTATCATATGCGTGCCTCATATGCATGCTAATATTCCATTTTGCACGTGATTCAAGATGGGTCATTACACTATACTTAGATGGCCATCTTGTTAAATTTTACCAAGATAATGGCTTTTTATGCAAGCATATTTCTTTATCCCAAAACCCTACCTCCAGGATTGATGGTAGGCCAAAGTCTTGAAGTATTTCTGCTGGTATAACTCATTTATCCTGATTATCTATGCAGGTGTTAGGTAAACTGCCTCAGAAAAGAGAATGGTAATGGTAATGATATTATAAAGGCAGATTTTGACATGATCAGTGGTTAGTAGCATGTTTTGTCACAGCAACGGTGCCCATATCAATTTTCACCCAGGCAGTTTGAGTGGTATTGTTATTAAATAGCGAAGTATGGATGAATCTTCAGCGAATTTCTGTAGGACAGAGTTAATGACAACCTTAAATTTCAATGACTGGTGACAGCATCATATGGGGAATCCAAAGGCAATGGCAAATAGATACAAGAAAGTCTACCATTCTTCTACAGGGTATTCAAAGTTATGATGTGAAATGATAAGCAGTTCCCTGAATAGATTCATCAAACTTTAATGATCTCAAACCAGTATGATGGAAAACAATGAAAAACTATAAATATGAACCTCATCATAAAGACAAGTGACAAGGTTATGGTAATGGAACAGATTTGGTTTTCAGAGACAGAGGAAGTTTGAGACCATGTCCTGACAGACAGGAAAAATAGGAGATGCACTCAAGGAGATCTTAATCAGGAAAACATGAAAATAGTTATGCTAACCTACAGGTCAACTTTATTGGTGGTTTGATGAGAAAGTGTTGTGATAGGCATGGCATCTACCAATTATATTCCATCTGTTTTCTCTCTATGTTTGGTCCTTAAGATCTTTCCATGCATCTCATAACATGGGAGGTTTCACCATTTAGAGAATTTACATGGTGTGCTTTATTTGGAGATTTAATTGGTGTAAACTGACTGTTAAAAGCAGACATGCATGTGTTCGACATTTCCTTGAAGATTATGGTATGAAAGAAGCTACAGGATATGCCTTGAAAGCAGCTACAGGAGGAGTAAACAGCAAGGTAAATGGACTGAATAACTCACCAAATCAGCAGTGAGTTGACTTATTCTTATCAGTAAGGTTAAAAGGCAGGCTTTTGCAACAAGATCCCATCTAAATAGCAGATCAGGATACATTTGGCAAGCATGAACACCTTGTCAAGCTAAGCATATTTTCTTTCCTCTTCCACAAGCAGCTAAGGTGAATTACTCTTCAAGCTTTCGGCCTCTATATAGGCAGAATTGAGGGATGTGCAACGGTTGAACAGTATTCTTTAAGCGGTTTTACAGCAGCAGAACTCATCATTATTGCAGCCTGTCATGTGTTGCCACTATGATGTAATTCGATCCCTTTGACTCTGGCTCTTTGAATATTTTTTTTTAATTGTTGTTAGCCGTATTCAAGTGTTTGGTTCGCTTTAATGCACTCACTTTGATTTATTAATCACATAAGATGCATATTCTCTTCATTTTGTTTCTTTCATTTTACTATCGTAATCAACTTAGAGATCTGATCTCAACCATACTGATCTAACTAGAATTTTTTCTTGCATGCTGACTTATTGGATTGTTCATGCAGATTACATAGCTTAGGAACAGCACACAACCCCTAGGGACACCCCACTGAAACTGGAAAGCACCAGTTCAATGGCAAGGCTTCCAATGTTGATAAGTTTGATTGTCTATAATTATCAGGCAGGTCTGCAGCAGATTTCCTTTATAACAAGCAGAAAATCAACAGGGTAATCGATAATGAAAGTCATGCTGAATAAGTTATTTCAGATTCTAAATTACTCAGTCAAGGCAATTGATACTGAAAGAATCTCAACAAAAAGCATAAAACTATAGGAGACAGGTAAATGGATTTAATTATTTGTTTATTACTCAGAGCTGTCTGATTACAACACGGTCTGAAGAATTTAACTTACAATTTTCTCCAAATTACAAAAAAATCCAGGGATTATAAGATCACAATTTAAACTCTTATCCACCCTAAACTTTTAGGAGATAAGACTATGGCAGATTGACTATTTGAGGCTCAGACTATGGCAGATTGACTATTTGAGGCTCTCTGGCTACAGTTTCATGACTCAAACCCTGAAATGAAGAGGAAAAGAGGTGAGGATATACAAACACAATGAAAGAGGAAAAATCAACCAACAAAATCCCTTGGATAGATGTCAGTGCATAAGAATGTAATAATAATTGTAATCCCATTATTTGTAGTTGTGCTCATCTCCTTGAAAGCCTCAACTAGAGCACATTTTTTAAATAACATCAGCATCCTCCCCGTAAACAATAGTCTTCATGCACAAAAACAGCAGCATGCTTTTCCAAAATTCCCACAGAACTTTCTCCACAAAAAGTTAAAACAGCATTCTTCACCCTCCATAAAAGCAGCACTCTCTTCCTAAAATAATAGCGCTTTTAATTTTACTCTCCAATACTGTCAGCACACTTTTCTAAAAATATCAGCTACTAGTTGCTTTTATAAAGATCTCTATAAGGAGGAAGGGTCAACATAACGACACTAGATATAGGAAGAGTTGCCAAGTAATGTCCCAAAGCTGATGAATAACGTGATGAACAAGTATCCAACTATAAAGAGCACTACAGTCAAGGAACTTCATAGGGTGGTCTTTGCTATAGTTAACAATGTTTAAGGATGTCAAGTCTGTTTCTTAGGTTAAACTTGACGTGGTGATATAGTCATTTTGATATGGTAAATAATGGGTTTACAGTTGGTAGTTTACAGGCCCAAGGTTTTGTTATCCCAAGGTTTTGCCCATAGTATTTGAGGTAATTGCGTTGAGAGGCGCTCTCCAGTTTAGTATGGTAGAGACGTTGTAATGTAATGTCGTGTTTAACATTTTGATTTGGTCAAATTACATAAAAATAAAAAAAACATAAAATTAATAATATATTTACAATTATAATTAATAATTAAACCAGCCTAGATTCATCTGACTCCGGATCTTCCAAGATCCAAGAGAGATTAAATCTCTTGAGATAAAAACCTCTTTTAGAATGAACATTGAAAAGAGATTTGATCCCTCTCGGCGCTTGGTAGATCCGGAGTTAGATGGATCTAGGCTGGTATAGCCTATTTAATGGTTTGATGGCTCCAATGTAAGATATCTTTTGGCCAAGAGTAATATATCTATTACAAGTTGGTTTCCCCAGTTTAGGGTTTCCAGGATAATCATGGTGTTTCATTACTGTGTTTTACCAGGATAATAATGTTGTTTCGTTACTATGTGTTTACTATGGATGATTATTGATTATTTTCTATTGCATTTTATTTCTATTACAATTAACTGTCCTGGTCTTTTGGAAAATGTTATCAAGCCTATTATTTTGTTAGGAGATTCTCTCATTTAAGACCAAGATCCTAATAGCCCCTGTTTGTCTTCGCACAGAGATGAAAATATCTTCTTACACGCCAAACCGAACCTTCAGCAGGGCACAAGAACCCCTTATTTTTCTTCCCTATTCACCAACGAAGGTAAGATTTTCGGCATTTTGAATTTCAGCTTTATAAGAATACACGTACAAAACTTGGTAGCTATTTACCGATTGTGATAGGTTTATTTACAGGAGAGAACATCTGGGTTATAAATCCCATGATCAGAGCCTCTTACATTTTAATTCATTGCGGCCATGGGCCATCAAGGTTGTTGGAACAATCACTTGATCTTGGATGCAGTTTTTCTATTGGAAGTTGCCCGCCGGGATTTGAACTTGGGTCATCCTAACAAGGAGCACTACAACTTTGTCACTAGACCACAGCCACGCCATATCTTATAAGTGTCCTGAAAGAGTTTGTGGGAGTGAACAGGTGAAATCAAGATGATGAACACTTATCCTCAATGCCAACCTGCGGTGACAATCCTCTCATTTTCTAATTTGGTGTCTAAGCATGGAATGATAAAACAGAGTACGTGATCTTCCTGTCTTTTATTCAGTTCTAATGCAGGAATCAAACATCGTATACAATTTAAATATGTTTGCATAATCTCCTTACTACGCTAAGAAATGTGAGGAAAATACGCATGCAAAGTGTTGTGCACAGCATCTTCTGAAAAAAATCACGAGTGCCAACAATTGAAAAAAACAATGACACGAGGAAAAAGGAATGAATACAACGTTACCTTCGGGAGCAGAACACTGAGCGTAAACGACAGAAGCAGAACCAGATCAGATTAATGGATGAAATCGTTCGTGGGTACTGTTTATCTTAGCGCTAAGAATCTGACTTTCAAAAATGCTGGGTGAACATTCTCCATGACATACGATTCTTCGACTCCTTTATTCCGTCCTTATGGGGAATGTAATTACTTTGCATTGAGTGGATCAACGCTACTTGGGTGTCAGCCTTTTCAGAAAAAATCCGATGCCCGATTTGGGAATTCCGTTGAGAATTTAGCTGGGCGAACATCAAATTTGACCAGAAGAATTTACATTGGGCCAGAAGGTTATTGGTGCTTTTTGTTACGCGTCAAACTGTGATGATATCCGATGATAAAGATTCCGCCCTTGCCACATGTCAATGAAGCCCTGGTTGAGAGAGGATTCTTAGTGCTATGGGATCCATGATGCATTTAAGGCCACTCCCCAATATGTTTTTGGTTTTGGAACACTTTTCTTAAATAAAAGCAACTTGGAACTTGCCAGGGAGGTTATACTATTTACTCTCATGTGATGGTTCTGTCTATAGTGGCATAGTGGGTACTAACCTCGATTTACTCTCGTGTGATGGTTCTGTCTATATCGGCATTTAGGGTAATGTTCTTGAATCACAACCTCATCTACCACGGGTAAATCTGTTATGGAGAGACTCTATTTTCAGGTTAAAAATTTTTGGAACTGGCATCTAGAAGTCCTATTATGTACAAGTATTGACCTATGTAATGTGTAATTGAGACATTCCAGTGGACATATTGTACATCTCAAGACACATTGTAATCAATGTATTTCTACTAAATGTCTGTAACGCTAAATAGAAATTTGCATCCAACTTTAACTTGGAACTAGCATTTAGAGAACAACCATCATATATATTGCGAAGTGTTAACATAGGTAATTTGTGATTGAGACCTTTCCAGATTAACAAAGGTATATCTCAATTCAAATGTATATCTCAATTTTTAATTTGGATAGAATCTGTCTGGTATAAAAAAAATAATTTATTTTTTTATTTTTATTTTATTTTTTATTTTTTTCAGAATCTTTTTTAGATTGACATTAAAAAATAATTTATTTTTGTGAAAATAATTTGTTATCTTATTCATTATATTCTAGTTAAAATAATTTAAAAAATATTTATTTCTAAATAACTTTGCATGTTGTCATATTAATTTTTAGATTTTAATAATCTTGAATGGCATTAAAAATATATATATATATATTATATATATATATATATATATAAAATAATTTGTATCTTATTTCATTACTAGTTAAAATAATTTGGAAATACTTTAATATTTATTCTAAATAACTTTACATGTGTCATTTTATTTTTAGATTTCAAAATTTCTATACACAGTAATTTATTATATTTTTTCATTCTAAAACTAAATTAGTTATTTATTATATTTTTTCATTCTAACACTAAATTAAGTTCTGGTTATATATTATATATATTGAAAGCTATCAAATTATATTAAATTAATAAAAAAATTAAATTATATTTATATGTATTTAAAAATTTGCTAAGAAATGTATTTTAAATGTTAATAAAATTTTGAATGTATTTTTTAAAATCTAAATGGTTATTTTAGTAATCCTTCCTTTTAAGCACTAAGATCTTATTGGTATAAATGTAGTCTTAGTGGTTTTATGTAATTGTCGCATCAAGTTTGTTTGTGAGTGGTTGTAGCTTTCATGGATAGATGTTGCAATGTCTTGGCCTCTTATTTTGAATTTTTGTGCACTTATCCTTATTTGATATAAATTATTAATCCATCTAAAAGCATCTAGGTTCTTTGCCTTCTAAGTTGAACTATGAGAATGATTTTTAATTGTATTTAAAAAGTGACTAAGATAAAGGTTCACCTTATTAATTCATTGAAAGGGATTTATGTCTTTGCATTCCAAGTTGCACTACAACGATGACTTTTAATTATATCTAAAAGTTGACTAAGTTATACGTTCATTTTATTAATCCATCCAAAAAAAGATTTTGGCTCTTTGCATTGCAAGTTTCACTATGATGGTGATTTTTAATTGTATTTAAAAGATGATTACGTTAGATTTATTTAATTGAGTTGATAGGGTGTTTATTTTGAAATAGGAATTTAGGAATTTTAATTTTATTATCAATAATTAAGTAGATGGTAGGGATTTAACCTCCATCGAATATTTTTAGTGGTATTCACAAATCAAAGTGGAGATTTACCTTAAAACTAGTTATGTCATTTCTACCATTTTAATTAAATTGATTAATTAAAAAAATGTCAACCAGTATCATATAGAATGAATTATGTTTTTTGGACGTGGTATAGATAAATCATGATAGTGTAACAAAACATATTTACAGGTTAAGAATCTTATAGTAAAGTGGATGATGTATGTAAGTTTAACTCATATACTAATTCATTTTATAATTAATAATAATTTTAAATAAAGTCATAATTTAATTAGCTTTTATGGTTTTTTAATATTAACAATGTGAAATGTATCATGAAGTAAGTGTTTTGATCTTTATCATAGATTGATGCCTATGAGTATTTACTAGTCATTTAATTTATATAATTATGCTAGTTATTTAATTATGATTAAGCTTACAACACCTTAGTAGTATATATAAAGAATAAAACTTTAAGCTTGACTTACTTATTCTTATAGTTAATCTAAATATTTTACTTAATTTATTTAAAATATATATTTTTATATTTCTCTTTAAATTTTATTAATATAAAATTCATAATATTATTAACTATTTAATTTAATATAAACTTATTAATTAACTTTATAGGTAAAATATTAAAAATAATAATAATATTTTAAAAAAAATGTCAACTTTTCTACCTATATAATAAATATAAAACAAAAAATAAAATATTTTATAAACTAAACTTCATTAAAATTAAACTAAAATAAAAAACTTTAAACATTAAAATTGCATAATATAATATAACTATAACTAAAATAAATGGGACTTTAAAATTAAAATGAATACATAATATAACTATAACTAAAATTAAATAACTTTAAAAACATAAGTAAGAAATAAAATGTTTCATAAAATTATAAAATTTATTAAAATGAAACTATCACATTATATAAAAAGAAATCCAGTTTCATAATTACATATACATATAATTATTCCACATGTTTTTATAAATTTGAACCCAGCTAAAAATTGATTGTTCACCAAATCTCCAGGTGAAATCTTTTCACTACATAATATAATTAAAGTAAGGAAGTACATAATATAATTAAAGAAACTCTAAACATAACGTAAAAAAATAAAAAATATTTCATAAAATAAATAACTTATTATATTACTATGATTAAAGTAAGAGATTTTGTCATTCAATGTGATAGCAAATGAAATTCAAAATACAGTTAATTGAGTATACTTTATTTTACTTTACCTTTTAATCTTTATATTTCATTCAGGCAAAGATAATAAACAATATTTATGGTTGAAAATATTAGAGAATGAGAATTGCAAAGATAATAAACAATAATTATGGTTGACAATATTAGAGACTGGGAATTGCAGCATGTTATTTTGTCTCTCAAATCTCAAAAACTTACAAAATAAGCGGCTTGATAGCAAGGATTCATATGTAACTTTAAAACAAGATATTGTCGTGTACTCTTAGCAAGAAGAAGTTCTTCTAATAAGAGATTTCAATGCTAGAACAACAAATAATCAAATAATTTAATTACACATAAACTCATTTTTCATGTGAAGAAATGATTAAATAAAGATTATATGTAATCGAGATTATGTTGAGGTAGATTTTAAATAGATATACAAAGTTTGGGTAGTGTATGTTGAGTTTTATTTGTCAATATAAAAGTGAGTTTATTTAGAATTTATTAAAAACTTTGATGTAATGTTGAGGCAGATTTTAAATAGATATACAAAGTTTTGGTAGTGTATATTGAGCTTTTATCAGTCAATATAAAGGCGTTCTATTTAGAATGTAATTATATAAAGGGAGGTTTATGTATATAGGGATTAAGTACTATTTACATGTTTTTTTAGAAGGGTTGGCTATGTATTGGACAATAATTAATATATATAAAGTGAAGTTTCAATATAAGTGGATAGGTATTTAAGTGGATTGAGAAGAGTAAAAATAAATCTAATATGATTAAAAATTTAATTTTTTAAACTAATTTATTAAAGTAAATTTCTATGTGTAAGAGTAAAATAATGATTGTTTTAATGTGTAGTTTAGAGGTGGTTAGATATTGTATTAGTTTAGTGACAATTTAGTACAAATTTAAGTTTATTATTGCTACAAGAAATACAAAATTATTCTATTTAAAAATTCAAAAATTCAAGAGTGAAGTAAGCTAATGTTCAAAATGTATAAAATAATGATTAGAAAGATGTTATGAAACAAAAACTAGAAGAATGTAATTAACCAACTAAAGATAGTGCTCGTTACCTCCATAAGTGGACCCAACTTTTTGGAGAAATGGGTTGAAAATGTTAACAACAAGTTACACACAAGAAATAGAGAATTTTTTTATATTACAAAGTGAAACTAAAAACACTAACTAGAACGGGCGCATAGTGCATATAAATGTCTCTATATAGAGACTGAATGACAACATATTTGAACTTGTGAAAGAAATTAAAAGCAAATAGAATCCTATGACTTTAGTGACTGTTACAAATCATAATTGGGCCATCTAATGTTATGTTGAATATAATTACAAGGTATCTAACACAAAATGAAGTTAAGGCATCTTCTAACTAGATGACATAAATGTAGGAATTATTCAAATGCCATTAATTTGTAGGTGTGCCACCCTTTAATCTCCATGTGAAATCTTTGGTGACATCCAATTGATCCTTGTGATGTATTAATTGTAGTGCTTGACTAGCTTGTATGATATCATCACTTGAATCATAATCTATGTCTACAAGATTTATTAGTAATACTATGTACATAAGGTGTTATACTTCAAACTTATCATAAAAACAAGAATTATCCCTAAAATTGAGTCTTAACATACCTAATGACATTTAAGGCCAGGAATTGGAGATTAAGGTAGGGAGAGATAGTAAAAGTATGGTTAGGAATGGTAAAATATAGGAAGTAGGGTCTAAAAATGGTATCAATTTAAGAGCCTGTCATCTCCCTCTTCCCCCCCCCCCCCCCATCAACATCATTGTATGTCCTCATACAACTTTGCTTCCTCCTCAGAATCATCCAAATGTAATGTTTTCCAATTGAATGTTGGTTTTCCATACTCAAGTCTTGTCATAGAACCCCAAAGCTCTATCTACGTAATGCCAATATATAATTTCCTTTGTATTATTCCAATAAAATGTAACTTTCTCATCCTTTGTTTGACACCAAAGAATTAGTTAAAGAAATTTTAAACCAATCCATTAGTTTTCATGTTTCTTCATTGAGTTAATGTAAATCTTGGCTTTTGATAATGCCAATTGGAAATATGGGTACTATGTGGGATTGTGATTCCTTGGAATAATGGCGCTACAATAGAACAGGAAAATAACGCCTAAAATAGCATCAGAATTTAGTGTTTTTCAAATCATGAATTTGACACCTTTCCCATCGAAAAAATGGGTGCAACCAGGTATGTTTATCATAGCGCCATATTTGGCACCATAAAGTTCTCTAGAAATAATGTCGTAAATAGTGCTAGAAATAGAGCCCAAATTCTTGCCTAAAGTTACACCGAAAGTTGTGCTAGAAATTACACAGTAAATAATACCAGGCATAACACTGAAAGTTTCACTGGAAATTATGTCGTAAATATTACCCGGCATAACGTCAGAAGTTGCGCTTGAAATTACGTCATAAACAGTACCATGCATAATTCCAGAAATAATGCTTGGAATAGCGCCGAAAAGAATGCCAAGGATAGAGTCAGGAACAGCGCCAGAAATCGTGCCAGGATTTGCTTCCAATTTGGCTCTTGGTTTGGCTTATCGTTTTGCTTCTAGTTTTGCTTCTAGTGTGGCTTCTAATTTTGCTTCCAATTTTTATTTCAGTTTTGCTCCTAGTGTGCCTTCCAATTTTGATTCCATTTTTTCTTCTAGTGTGGCTTCCAATTTTTTTTTCCATTGTTGCTTCTTTGTTTGCTTCCAAGCATCGGGAATAGCAACAGGATTTACATATAGTTTGGATTTTGATTTGGCTTCCAGTTTTACTTCCCATTTTTCTTCTAGTGTGGCTTCCAAATTTGCTTCTGTTGTTGCTTATCTTTTTGCTTCCAAAAATTATTATTGTTTTGTAGACAATTTAATTAATATGTTTTATTTCAATTTAATTAGTTAAATATACCATGTCTCTTAAATAAGTTATATGATGAAAGCGAGAGGAGGAGATAGATGGCTCTGCAATTGCATGCCTCAGGCCCCTGACTACACACAACTAGGGTTCCTTCCTCTTGCGAATTCGGCTAAGGTTCTCTCTCTGCCTTTGGTGGCTGAAGCTACCTACTGGTCACCTTCTCGATTACTAGCACCTGCGGATCTCAATGGTAGACATTTTTCTGAGCAACGGAAACTATTAGTTGGCCCGAATATCTTGTTGATCTCCCATCACTATCTGTCGGTTAAGATGGAGAATGATTCGGTAGACTACTTAGAAGATCCCTGTGATTTTGTGCCCATCTGGACGGTCTCTCCACTTCATCTTCCTGTCTCGTCTACTTTGATCTCTCTACAACTCCCTACTACTCCAGAGGGTGACCTTAGGATTTTCTCAACGCTCATTTTTCCTTACCCTAGCTTTCTGGCAGAAAAAATTTCATCGCCTGTCGGTCCTTCTACATCCTCCTTGTCGTGTTCAAGCTCCCCCGATGCCTCTTTCTTCTTGCCACTCTTTGACTATTCCCCTCCTTCTCTAGCATCCCTGCAGTTTCTCGCCTCTTGTTTGGACCCGATCGTTTCCTCTAACCCGCCAGATCATCTGTGTATCCCTTCCTCTGAGGCTTCATTTGCTTCTAACCCTTCAGATATGGGCCCTCACTGTACTCATTATTTGGCACCGACTTATCTCTCTTTTCCACATCAAGCATATACCCCCCTTTCATCTGGTTGCTTCGAGGGCTCTACCTTGTCGCCTCTTGATTTGGGTGAAGAGACTAAGGTTTGTGAAGACTAGGGCACATCCTTTGATGTCCCCGTCAATCCTCCTTCTGGTAAGTGACCCGATCTGTGAAGAAATCCAAGTGCATAAAGGGGGGGGGGGGAACAAAAAGATCTCATTAACCCTCGGTGACGGTCTACAGATGGGAGATGTACTTGACACTACAGACAAAGTTCTAGTCGGACGGATCCGGGGTCGTTCCTACAACTCAGCCCGACTCAAGCAATGGATCTTGGAAATTTCGGGACAAGTTCTTGAAGAATTACCCTCGGTAGTCACCTATCTCACGGATGGTTTGCTCTCTACTTTCAATGCCTAGAATGTGTTTCTTGGGTTTTGTCTAAATTCTAGCACATTGAATTGGCCCCAGTTTTGCTCAAGAGATGGAGCCCTCTTTTCGACCCAGATTGTGAACAATTGGGGGTTGGTCCCATTTAGGCTCGCCTTCCTAGACTGTCGCTTCATCTCTGGTTTGAGGACATCTTCAAGTGCATTGGGAACACTCTCGAGACTTCTTTTGACTATGAAAAATCCTATATTATCACTGGTAATGTGACTATGGCATGTATCCTGGTCCATCTTGATACTCCTAAATATTTGGAGGAAAACCTGAATATTCAATGGAGGAACACCTCTCGTCTTCAAATTCTTGATTACAAAGGAGTGTCTTTTAGGTGTTGTCGATGTCATAAGGTTGAACATGTGTATAAGGAATGTCCACTGCTTGCCTCCAACTCTGTATATGATCCTCAATCTAATAATATTGCAACAAATATCCCATCTGGATCTCTGGACAAGTGGCTTGCTAAAGTTGTTGGTCGTCCTCCAAAAACAAAAGCTCAGCCGCATGGATCATGCTTGGAACCTATTCAACCTCCCTCTCCTCGCGTCACCAGATCCCGAGAGGCAGCTACAGGCCTCACTCCAAGTAATATTTCCTCTCCCCTCCCTCATTTTCCTCCCTCTGTTTCTGATTTTCATCTTACTGGATCATTATCTTATTATATCATATCATCAACATATGTTCATCCCCCTCTATTTTTCCCCTCTATATCCCCTCCGCCCACCTTGTCTGATACCCTCCCTGTTATCCATGATGCTCTGCTTTCTACTCCCTCATCTAAGGCATCAAATGATTCTTGTCTAAGCCATCCATATCTCCTTCTCTCCCTGGTCAAATCATCATCTTATGTTTGTTGCGGCCTTGGTATTGTTCTCCCTCCAAAATCATCCAAATCTACCAGGGGCAAACATTCTTGTATGTCCAAGGCTATCCACCAAGTGGGTCTGGAGGTAGTAGAGGGTAGACAACTCTCCATTGAAAGGGTCCTTAGAGCTAAGACCACCCTTCCCTCTATTTCTCCATGAAGTGGCTCTCTTTTAATTGCCACAGGATGGCTAACTCGAACTTGAGAGGGTGGACATCATTTTCCTTCAAGAAACCCTCTGACTTATTGACTAGATTATCCCTATCCTAGAAGACCTAGTATCTGGATGGAATTTTCATGCATTAGATGCTCATGGTCGATCTGGTGGTATTACTTTTGGTTACAATCCTAGAGCAGTCAAGCTACTTAATATTTGGGGAGGTGACAACTTAAGGGGCTTGCATCTTTTCTTCAAATCTTGGGAGGGGTCTGAGATTGATTAATGTTTATGGTCCCTGTATTAACCAGGCTGCATATTGGTAAAAGCTTCTCAATTCTTATTATATGCAAGCAAACAACATCATCTTGGGGGGAGATCTCAATTTCTCCATTGGACATGTGGAATCTTGGGGACATAATGCACAAGTTGATCCACTTTCTAATTCCATTAGCCTCATATTAGAATATCACCACCTCATTGATATCCATATGGCTTGACCACCCCCTACCTGGTGAAACAGAAGAATTGGAGACGTTATGCTTGCTAGAAGACAAGATCGTTTCCTCATAAAATAAGCTCTTCTTGGAAGTCTATCCCTGTACAGGTAATGGGTTGGATTGGGAGGCTTATCATACCACTCTCCTATCTACCTTGAGATTGCAGTCGTAGCTCGGAAGCCAAAATCCCCTTTGAATTTTAATTTGACCGAGCTCAAATACCATGAGTACACCAAAATGGTATTTGATTATTAGAAATCTCTCTCCCCTGCTCTCAATCAGTCTCACATTGAATGTTTTGCTAAAATGCTTCTCTACCTTAAGTGTAAAATAATTGAATGGGCCAGAGTGAAAAGGGCGAGGAACGATCCCATTCTCAACAATATTGAACAAGAGTTGGCTAATCTGGAAGAAGTGGATGGAAGGGGGTTTGATTCGGTTGAAGCTAAAGGACGCCTCACAAACCTTGAAGCAGAGAGGACCAAAATTCTTAAGGACATAGAAGAAACCTGGAGACTTAGGAGTCGAGCCATATAGTGATAATTTGGGGATGACAACACTAATTTTCACCATCAATTTTCAAATGTTCATTGTGCCATCAATATGATATGGCACTTGGAGAATGATACTGATCATCGGGTATAATCCTTCAATCAGTTGGCCACCCTCAATACATCACATTTCAGTCCGCTCTTTAAGGCACCTTAGGAATCTACTCTTGTTGAGATTATCAAAGTAGCTAGATTGTTCTCTAGATTTGTCAATCAAGAAGCTGCAGAGGATATCATCAAGCCAGTATCTATGGGAGAATTGGAAAGTACTCTTAAATGGTTCAATAAAGACAAGAGCCCTAGGCCAAATGGTTGGTCGGTTGAATTTTATCTAGCCTTCTTTGAAGTACTAGGAAATGATCTGCTTCAGGTCATTGAAGAATGTTAGGTAAGTGGGCGTATGTATGATTCTTTTAACTCCACCTTCATCTCCCTTATTCCCAAATCAGACTCCCTTGAAACCTTCTATGACTTTAGGCATACTTATCTCTATAATTGCATATACAAGATCATTGCCAAAATCATTGCAAACCATCTAAATCCTATTTTATCTTACCACATCTCTTCAGAACGGTTTGCCTTCCTTAATCAATGTCAAGTCCATGAAGTCGTTGGCACCACTCAAGAGGTTCTTCATTCTATCAAGATCAAGAGGCTTAAAGGTATGATCCTTAATATTGACTTAGCAAAGGCTTTTGATCATACCATTTGGCTATATTTGAGCATGCTCTTAATTCATATGGGTTTCCCTATAGCCTTCATTAACTGGATCATGTGTTGCATATCCAATGTCTCTTATAGTGTTTTTATCAATGGTTCTGCCTCTCCATTTTTTCATGCTAAGCAAGGTCTTAGACAAGGTTTTCCACTCTCTCCCCTTCTTTTTATGTTGGTCATGGAAGGTTTGAGTCGGCTCATCTATGAGGAAAGAAGACTGGGTAGACTACAGGGTATCAAAATTACCAATAGATGCAGCATATTTCATCTGCTTTTTGTTGATGATACCCTAATTTTCCTTAATGGTTCGATTGGTGACTCATCTGTATTCTTTTATGTCCTCAAGTCCTTTTGCCTTGCTACTGGCATGGAGTGAAATGAACAAAAATCGACTCTAACTGTTGTTGAATTCTCCCAATATGAATCATAGTTTTTCTAACAGGTATTTCCCTTCCTAATTCTCCCCTTTGAAGATAGTCTCAAATACCTTGGATTTTGACTCAAGCCCATTCACGAAAAAATAGCTAATTGGATATGGCTAGTGGATGAGATTGAAAGGAGACTGAATATTTGGCACCATAGATGGCTATCTAGGGCAGGTCGCCTTACTCTTATTAAATTTGTTCTGGAAGCAACATCGGTGTACTAGATGTCCTTGGCTTGGATTCCAAGGGGAATTTTGTCTAGAATTCAACAATTGTGTTATAGATTCTTATGGAAGGGGAAACAAGAAGGACACACTTATGCTTGGTTTAGATGGGATCACTTCGCCCTTCCTAAGAAATGGGGAGGATGGGGCATGAAAAACCTTGATGCCTTTGCAAAACCACTATCTGCCAAGATGGGATGGCAAGTTCTCACTGCAAAGAATTTGTGGATTGAGGTGATCATACAAAAATATCGCAGTCCACTCCACCTCCTTGATTGGATCAACTATCGGTGAGCTATTTTGAACTCTATATCTTACATCCGTGATGGACTGGCCTGGAGGATTGGAATTGGCAACTTGGTCTGCATTGTCATGGATCCTTGGTCTAGATGTGGGAACGCATTTCATACATTTTCTCTTGAACTCAAGTATCTCTTGCCTTGCCCGCATTATTGATTCGGACAAATCCATTATTTTCTCTCAAGCCTGGAAATCTGTTGATCAATTAGGAATTCCAGATAACTGGTGTAATGAATGGCACTCCTACACCAACGCTCTCTCTGAATCACATGTTCAGATCACAAATGATGAGGATGAGCTCATTTGGGCACATGCACAACATGATTCTTATTCTCCAAAGGAAGGTTATCCCATAATTTTCTCTAATCATAAGCCCCTTATTATTGACTAGTGGTGGCGCGCACTCTGGAAGTTGAAGGCACCTCCTAGAGAAAATTTATTCAAGTGGTGTATCCTTTGTAATAAATCTCCCACTGGGGATAACTTACATAAGCACTCATTCCAAGGACCAACTTGGTGCATCCTCTATCGACAGGTTGTAGAATCATTTAAACATATTTTTTTCAATGCACTATCACAACATCTGTGGAAAAGGTATGTAGATGACACTAATGTCATCTGGTCCCATGGCCATGAGGAGCTGGATCGTTTCCTAGATCACCTCAACGGCCAGTCCCCAGCTATCGAGTTCACCATGGAAAAAGAGGTCAATGACAGCCTCCCTTTCCTGGATATTCTCATTTCGAGGAAGAAGGACGACTCTCTCTCCCACGCGGTGTTCCGTAAGAAAACTCACACAGAGCAGTATCTTCACGCTGATTCCCATCATTTCCCTGCTCAGAAGATGGGTGTTCTTAACACCCTGGCTACGCGTGCCCTCAGGATTTCGGATAATGATAACCTGGACAGAGAGAGATCCCACCTCCTTGATGTCTTTGTGGAAAACAGATATAGTAGGCACCTAGGTCAGAAGGTGTTCCGTAAAGCTTCTAAAAATGTGTTTACTAAAAAAGAGCCGAAGGAACGCCATCTAGGTGTCCATCTTCCCTATATCCAAGGGACCACTGACAAGATCGCTCGGATCCTTATAAAGTTTGACATTCCCTCAACCTTCAGGCCCCTCCGAACCATTCGTAATTCCCTGCGGTCGGTGAAGGATCCTGTTAACCCTAAAGACATGAAGGGTGTGTATTTGATTCCTTGCTCTTGTGGGACACCCTATATAGGGGAAACGAGGCACTCCATCCAGCAGAGAATTTGCGAGCATGCAGCAGACCTGAGGCATGGTAGAACAAAGTCCTCAGGCTTAGCTGAGCACGTGGAAAAGACTGTCTGTATAGAGGAGGCCAAGGTCATTGCCAGAGTGGATCGGTTCCATCATCGCAAGTTAAGGGAAGCTATTGAAATTGAGCGTAGACCCAATAATATCAACAGAGATGATGGTTGGAAGGTAAGTAGAAGTTGGATCCCTGCCCTGTCGTCTTAGGGTTTCTTCCTTGGCAGCCTCCCTTTCCTGGATATTCTCATTTCGAGGAAGAAGGACAGCTCTCTCTCCCACGCGGTGTTCCGTAAGAAAACTCACACAGAGCAGTATCTTCACGCTGATTCCCATCATTTCCCTGCTCAGAAGATGGGTGTTCTTAACACCCTGGCTACGCGTGCCCTCAGGATTTCGGATAATGATAACCTGGACAGAGAGAGATCCCACCTCCTTGATGTCTTTGTGGAAAACAGATATAGTAGGCACCTAGGTCAGAAGGCGTTCCGTAAAGCTTCTAAAAATGCGTTTACTAAAAAAGAGCCGAAGGAACGCCATCTAGGTGTCCATCTTCCCTATATCCAAGGGACCACTGACAAGATCGCTCGGATCCTTAGAAAGTTTGACATTCCCTCAACCTTCAGACCCCTCCGAACCATTCGTAATTCCCTGCGGTCGGTGAAGGATCCTGTTAACCCCAAAGACATGAAGGGTGTGTATTTGATTCCTTGCTCTTGTGGGACACCCTATATAGGGGAAACGGGGCACTCCATCCAGCAGAGAATTTGCGAGCATGCAGCAGACCTGAGGCATGGTAGAACAAAGTCCTCAGCCTTAGCTGAGCACGTGGAAAAGACTGTCTGTATAGAGGAGGCCAAGGTCATTGCCAGAGTGGATCGGTTCCATCATCGCAAGTTAAGGGAAGCTATTGAAATTGAGCGTAGACCCAATAATATCAACAGAGATGATGGTTGGAAGGTAAGTAGAAGTTGGATCCCTGCCCTGTCATCTTAGGGTTTCTTCCTTGCCCCCCCCCCGCCCCTTTGGATATCCTGGGTGCTTTTGTTTAATCTTTTCGAGTATATATATATATCGCTCGCAACTTTATGTTCTCACCTATTTATTGGGTTCCTCCTGTATTTAATTGTGATTTTTTTCATTAAAAGATATATATAATTGAAGGTATTAATCTAATCTAATGAGGGTCCTTCTCCTGTTTTGGTAGTTAATTATAATTCATTATGTTATTATTGGTGTATCTAAACTATGATATATTCTTAAGGCTATTTGTATTACATTTATTGATATTTTTATTTCTATTGTTATTTGTGATTGCTTCTATTTAGTTACTTATTTTCAGTTATTTAATCTAAGGGATATAAGTATAGTTTCTAGATCAATTTTATCGCATTTTTAATATTATTAAAAATAATATATATATATATATATATATATATATATATAATCTCAGAAATTTAAATTAAATTATTTTCCTCTTTTACTTTTCAAACTAACCCTTAAGATCAATATTAATAATTAGTAGATTTAATAATTTTATAAACAAATTAACATACCTTCAATAAATAATTCATATATATATTTAGTTAATAATTTAATAAATGAATAAGAATATATATTTATTTATGTAACTTAAATTATTCCTTCAAAAGAAATCATTCAAACAATAATCAATTAATAATAATTTTTAAATAACCATTAGTATTATTTTATTAAACCTAATTAAATAATTAAATAAATAAATTACTTTGGATACTATTCGCTCAATTATTAATTGTACCTAACTTCTCTTATTTCTAGAAATAGAAGAATATATTATTAATCTTAATATTATAAAAATAATAATAAGATTAAATTTATTAATATAATTTTGGCCTGGGTCCTAGAGTCAAAAATAGCCGTTAGGTAGCCGTTGGAGTCTCTGCTCAGGCTATTTAACATGCTAGGCCAGATCTGTTTCTTCAACTTGTCCTGACGATGAACCACACTAGTTGGTTCGAAACGCGTCGACAAAGGTTTTTTTCATGTGATTTACGCCGAAGCTCTTCTTATAACTATGATGGATCACAAAAGCCTCAATTCTACAAGTTTTTTCCTAGTTTTCTAAATTCCTCAATTTCTATATAACCACCTCCCTTTGGGATTAGAGGTTTGGTTGCTCATGTATTAATATTGTTCATTAATTTAATACATTGATTTTATGGAGCAAATTATTTCTCTCCTCTCTTGAATATCAGCAAATTACTTGTGTTTAATTTAACTACAATTCTAGATCTATCAGAGTTTCTGCAAGAATTCTATAGAGACAAGGCAAGTAGAGGAAGAAGAAGGACCTATCAAAGATTAAGTGCTTCAGATGTGGTGAGATTGGTCACTACAAGGCCTATATTCCTCTCAGGAAGAAGGACAAGGAGAAGAAGTAGGACCAGCAAGCAACTTCAGCAGAGATCGATAGGCTTTCCTCCAAGCTGGAGGAAGACTTTGCCATGTTTGATGACATACCTCCAAGAGTGAGGTGGGGTGATTTGGTGTTGTAGCCCCAGAGTGCTACAGAAGAGGAGTCCACCTCACGAATCAATGCCTTGCTATAGGGGCCCACAATATTCAGTAACAGGACGGATCAATGAAATTTACAGAGACTAGTAGCAGTGAGATGTTGGGGAGCATAGTACAAAGCTGGCAACAGTGCAGTGGGTACAGTGTAGAATCAACAACAACGCAAATTCTTCAGTGGACAGTGCAGATACTAGTAGCACTCAGAGACTTGCGTAATAGATGCATTATACTGATCATAGTTGATTCAGTATTTTGGATGCTTTTCAGCTGCAACAACTACAAATGAGAGGGAGTTGCAATGCATATGCGGTGTTGGCAGCAGTTCAGTAGGGTCAGCAACAACAAAGATGCAGCATATATCAAATTTGTGTAGTGGTTGGTTGTTCAGTGATGGTATGTTCTATGCTTATAGCAGAGTACTTATCTTTCTTATTATTATCCACAGATTAGCAATCACATGTACATAAAGTAAAGTGCAGATAGAACATTAAACGATCGACAGAAAACAAGTCAAGACAAGAGACACAAGATGTTTCGGCAATCTAGGGACAAACCCCAATGTGGGAAACCCTTTGATCAAATCTTCCTTTATCTTCATTAATCTAGCAAAGAGAAATAGTACATAAATAAGATTTACATTAGCAATAGCAAACCCTAGATCAGTCCCAAAATAGGGCAAACAATATCTCGCAAACCGACCATCAGATCGGCTTGATTCCACCACCAAAAAATGCGGCCTTGAAAGGAGATCCAGATCGACCTACAACGCAGTTCTACGGAGGGAGTATTCTAGTCAATGCTAGTCAAACTTTGGTTCTGCAGTTGCCGCCCCAAAACTGCATCCTTCCGTCCACGTGTGAGAGAGAGTCTCTTTTCTGCGCAGGAGAGAGAGAGAGATGTGATGAGATGAGTGAGTGCAAATGAGTAAAAGTGCCTCTTTTCTGCGCAGGAGAGAGAGAGAGATGTGATGAGATGAGTGAGTGCAAATGAGTAAAAGCCCTCCTGTATTTATACACAACTGTTGATGTTTGAATAGATGCGACTATTGGGCTTCTGACCCTACATGAGTTGTAGGTCGGCTTGATATTTATTCCATAATCAAAATAAATTCATATCTCCATTAATACTTATCGGAATCGGATGATCTTTAGATCAATCCTACACCTCTCAATGAGAGGAATCTAATAAAAATATTATCAGCCATGAA
>APFE031643203.1:1318-25559 GCA_000404065.3 Pinus taeda | reverse complement strand
ACCATTAGTATTATTTTATTAATAGTTAAATAAATAAATTACTTTGGATACTATTCGCTCAGTTATTAATTGTACCTAACTTCTCTTATTTCTAGAAATAGAATAATATATTATTAACCTTAATATTGTAAAAATAATAATAAGATTAAATTTATGAATATAATTTTGGCCTGGGTCCTAGAGTCAAAAATAGTCGTTAGGTAGCCGTTGGAGTCTCTCCTCAGTGTATTTAACATGCTAGGCCTGATCTGTTTCTTCAACTTGTCCTGACGTTGAACCACACTAGTTGGTTCGAAACGCATCGACAAAGGTCTTTTTCATGTGATTTACGCCGAAGCTCTTCTTATAACTATCACATCTTTCTGGAATCATGTTCTTTCATCATTACACTTATCCAACAGATGGCAAGGTACAAATATCTTGGGGGCTTTTCAATTGTGGTGGTATGTCGTGCTACCCATCAAAATATGGAACCTTCCCCTCCTGATTTGTTGGTGCATATGGTTGCACAGAAACACGCTCATATTCAAGGGCATCGCTCCTCAATGGATACAAGCTTCATCTCATATTATCTCAATTTATAACATTATTTCGGTCCTCGGAGGATGGTCTCCCACATCCACCTCGCACTACTATTGCAGAAACTATTGATAGAAAGTTACCATGGGCATATTTTGATGGATCAACTCAGCAGAATGGTTGTGGAGGGGGAGTGTTCCTTCACCTCACTAACAATCAATTTTTCAAAATACAAATGGGTTTGGGAGATGAAACAAACAATTATGTTGAGCTTATTACCCTCCAACAATTGTTGTACTTTGCACTTGAGAAGGGATCTAGAGACATCTGATTTTTGGCAATTCCAAAATCATCATAAATTGGTTTAATCAATAATCTGTATGTCACATGCACACACTCTGAAATATATTGGATGAGACTTTGCTATTGAAATCACATTTTGACACTATCATTTGTCATCACATCTACAAGGAGTGTAACCAGATTTCCGATAGACTATCAAAGGAGCCGCGTTCCAGCCTCAATGGCATTGGATTGTTGAGAAATGGCAACAAGAAATTCCAGTTTAATTTGTCCTTGAATTAAAATGTGAATTAAATTCAAATTCTATTATCATAGCAACTTAAAATAGTTCAATTAAGTTTATTAAACTTACTTAACTTAGGAAGTTCGAGTTGGAAGTATTTTGGAAGTCATGTGTATGTTCTCCCTACTTTGTAGGAGTCTAGTATGAGTTAGTGAGTTGTAAAATAAAAAAACTCAGTTTCATGGATTAGTTCAGTTAAATTATTTCTCAAACTGATTGAGAGAACTAATAGTGAGAAAACAGTTAGTGGTGACACTAATGAACTCCACTAGTTCTACTCTACTTAACTAAATATTTACTCATCAGAAACTCATACATGTTGATTCTGAGAAAGACCCAGTTGAGACTAGAGTGTAGGGGCAATGTACTATTTGTTTTAGATTTTTCTGAGTTGCACTGATAGTGAATTCATTCATGAATTGACCCTAAAGGGGTTGTGCTATTTTTAGAGGCTTTATTCCCCTTTAAATACAAGCTATCCTTCATAGGAATTACACATTAGAATAGAGACTTGGATTGTGAATTGGATAAGGTTTGGCCTTGAGCTTGCTTATGAGTTGGAGATTGAATTTGTTGAGTGATGGGATTGTTCTAGAGAAAACAAGCATTGTAATTTCATCTTGATTTTCCGGATTAATATAAAACAGATAGTGGAGCTTTGAGTTGTGGCTTTCCCCATATATTTATTGTGTTCTGTGCCTTTGATTCTCTTCCTCTATTGATTATTGTTTGCTCGATGTTTATGGGAAATAGAAGTAGATTATTGTCTCTTGCTTTAGCAAATTGCATTAGCTTGTAAATCTACAGGATTTTCTACATGGTATCAGAGCAAGATTGCTTTTTGGGTAGAGAGTTTGCAGAGAAGATTTGAAAATTTATGTGCAAAATTTTCAGAAACAAATTGCATATGTGGATTCCTTTGGGAAAAGATACCCAAATTCAACAAAAAAAAATCGGTCGAATCGGAGTTCGGATGAGGGAGATATCGTTGATTTAAAATTAGCTCTTTAGAGGAGATTTTGAATTTTTGAGTTTCTGGGTTACAGGTGAAAGTCGAATTTGCAATACATACATCAGGATTGGCAGATGGCATTCCATGCGTTGAGGCTTGAGTATGCCTTGGAAGGCAGCTCGAATTTCATAGCCTAGAGGAACATGATGGAGGTTGTGCTAGAGGAAAATGGATTGAAGGAATTTGTTGAACAAGCAATTCCTAAGCCAGTAGATACTGATGCACAAAACTTGGCCTAGTGGAAGAAGTGTGTGGCGAAGGCAAGGCGGATAATCCTTAAGGGAGTTTGAGATCATATTGTCTCGAGTATCCATGGAAAGAGAACCCCGCATACTATGTGGAAAACATTGATGGACTTGTATCAGAATAGCAGTGATCAAAGGAAGTTGGCACTGAAGGATAAACTTCATAAAATCAATATGGAGAAAGGTGAGACGATTCCAAAGTACTTGACCAAGTTCACTCAATTCGGGATGAACTTGGAAGTGTTGGAATCATGTTTTCCAAGGAGGATATGGTGAGTCTTTCTCTTCTTGGACTCCCAAAGAGTTGCCATAGTTATCAAGACTCTGTCAATGGTCGGGAGAAGCTACCAGATTGGGAACGAATATGGTCGGATTTGATGCAGGATGAGATCAGGAGGAACACCAGGGATGGCTCTTTATCAAAGACTGATGATAAAGAGAATTGTGGCTCAGCGATTAAGGTGAGGGAGGGGAAAGGTAAAATTTCTCGTTCCAAATTAGATTCTGATCATGGAGGTAAGGACATGACAAAAGTTAAATGTTTTCATTGTCACAATATGGGTCACTTTGCTACAAATTGTTCATTGAAGAAGTCCAAGGAGAATTCCTCAGGAGGAGCAGTGGGTGAGGCTTTGGCCTCCCAATTCAAATTGTACTTTCCCCTCATTTCCTGCATGGTGTCTTCAATGATGGGAAGTGTATGATACTTAGACAGTGGAGATTCTTTCCACATGATTGGCGACAAAGAGTTATTCAGTGAACTGGAGGAGAAAGATCTCAAGATGCATATCAATATGGGTGATAACGGTAAGTATAGTGTTACTGGTGTGGGCACTATTACTTTTCAGAGAAAGCATGCGGCTCCACTCACCTTGAATAATATTATGCATGTACCCAGATTGATGAAGAACTTGGTATATGTTTCCATGCTTGAGGATAGAGGCTATGATGTGATCTTTTCGAAAGGAAAGGCATTCCTTCGACACATAGCCATGGGTCAAGTAAAGAAGATACAAATTCGAGTTCAAAATCTCTATAAGATAGAGGTAGAGGATTATGCTGCTTTGAGTTTAAAATTTGAAAAGATGTTGAGCCGAGATGTCGGTGAGTTGCGACACAGGCAATTGGGCCACTTGTATCATGGGGCTTTGAGGATATTGTAGCAAATCTCTACCGGTCTTCCCAAAGGTACGCTTGAGCAAGTTGATACATGAAAGGGTTGTATTTTGGGAAAATATACCAAGTCTTCCTTTGGATACAGAGATAGTTGAGCATACTCTATTTGGGAGAGAGTCCATTCAGATGTGTGTGGACCATTCTCGAGATCATCCATGACCAAACACAGGTATTATGTTATATTTGTTGATTATTATTCTCGTAAATGCTGGGTATTTTTTATGCAGAAAAAAGGATAAAATTTACACAAAGTTTTGTGAGTTCAAAGCATTGGTAGAGAAAGATTTTGGTAAGAAGGTTAAAGCTCTACAGAGTGATAATGGTGGTGAGTATGTCTCCAATGAGTTTAAGAACTTCTGTGCAACGGAAGGGATTAAACGAGATTTGAAGACACCCCATAACCCTCAATATAACGGTGTTGTCGAGAGGAAGAACAAGAGTATAGTAGGGGCAGAAAGGGCGATGTTGCATGATCAAGGCCTACCACTACACTTGTGGGTTGAGGCATGAAACACAACAGTTTATGTTCTGAATTGTAGCCCACATTAGATACTTGAGATGAAGACACTAGAGGAGGCTTATTCCGATATGAGGCCAGATGTTGGTCACTTCAGGATTTTTGGGTCATAAATTTGTTTCCATGTGACCAAAGATGCACGGAAGAACCTTGAGGCAACAACAGAGTTGGGGGTCTTTGTGGGGTACACTGATACACCCCACAACTACCGGGTTTACATGTCGACCAGTCGGATGATAGTGGTTCACAGGGATATCAGGTTTAATGAGGAGAAGGTCATGTGAGTATCCCTCGAGAGGGAGCTTGATCTACACGTGGATGAGAGCTTTTAGCTCCTAAGGTTGAGAGGCCTCAAATTGATGTGGAGCAGCCACATGTAGAGGTTCATAGAGTGGAGACATCCACTCAGGTAGAGTCTTCAAGAGAGGGAAGAAAGTGCACTAGAGAGGCTGACAGATTGTTGGATGATGCACAGGAGAATGTGGGAGCACCTTCTTCTCGGGGCAGATAGAGGAAGTCACTAGAGAAGTACACTGGATACATGACACTTATGGGTGCATGTGTTGTGACATAGCCATCTTCCTTTCAGGAAGAAATGCAACAACCAATTTGGGTTGATGCGATGGTGGAGGAGTATGACTCCATAGTTCAAAACAATGTTTGGGATGTGGTCCCAAGACTAGAGGACAAGTTAGTTGTGAGGTCCCCTTGGCTTTACAAGGTAAAGCAAGCTGCAGATGGTAGTGTGGAGAAGCATAAGACCAGATTTGTGGCCCATGGCTTTTCACGGGTAGAGAGGATTGACTATGATGAGACCTTTGCTCCTGTTGCAAGGTACTCGTCAATCATATCTATTTTGGAACTATAACACAGATGGGTTGGAAGATCCATTAGATGGATGTGAAGACTACCTTCCTCAATGGCATGATTGAGGAAGAGTTATACATAGAGCAGCCTGAAGGTTTTGAAACCTTGGACCGTGAGTCGCATGTGTGCCGACTCAAGAGAGCATTGTATGGGATGATGCAAGCACCCCATGCTTGGTACACTAGGATAGATAGCTACTTCACTGGGTTGGGCTTCACAAAGAGTGAAGAGGATGTGAACCTATATCACATAGTGGTGGAAGGTAAGTTGTTGATCATTGTACTTTATGTAGATGATCTTATACTGACAGGTGATGAGAAGCTCATCAAATCTTGTAAGGAGGACCTTGCAAGAGGGTTTGAGATGAAAGACATGGGGCTTATGCATTACTTTCTTGGCATGGATGTATGGCAGGGAGATGGGGATTTGTTTGTATCCCAGGGAAAGTATGCCAACGAGATACTCAAGAGATCCTGCATGGAGAGAAGCAAACGCATGGATACTCCTCTAGCTAGTAACTGGAGGAAGGTAGACGCTGCTTCAGGGGAAGTAGTGGAAGCTATTGTTTACATGAAGCTTGTGGGTTCACTCATGTACTTCGTGAACACACGACCGGATATGTGATATGCCATTAACCAGCTTAGTCAAGCGATGGCTAGGCCTACTAAGCTATATTGGAAGGCGACAAAGCATGTATTGAGATACCTCAGAGACACTACTCAATTTGGGTTATGGTACAGACGTACAGAGGGAGTGAAGCTTAAAGCCTTCACCGATGTAGATTGGAAAGGGAGTCCATCCAACAGGAAGAGCACATTAGGATGGATATTTAGTATTGGGTCAGCGACAGTTTCTTGGTACAACAGGAAACAAAGATCAGTTGCACTCAGTTTGGAAGAGGCGGAGTACATGGCTGCAAGTTAGGCAGCATGTGAGGCTATCTAGATGAGGAAGATCCTGGTTGGTTTGTTTGGTCAACAGATGGATCTGACAGTGATTTATTGTGATAATCAAAGTTGTATCAAACTCTCTGAAAATCCAGTCTTTCATGATCTGTCCAATCATATTGATATTCGGTATCATCATCTCAAAGATTGTGTATTGAGGTGGATCATGTTATTAGATTACATTCCCATGGAGGAGCAAGATGCTGGCATCTTGACAAAGTCATTATCAAGATGTAAATTTGAGTTTCACAGAGACAAGATCTGGGTAGTTGATAATCCCTTTCTTGTTGAGAGGGAGTGTTGAGAAATGGCAACAAGAAATTCTAGTTTAATTTGTCCTTGAA
This sequence comes from Pinus taeda, assembly GCA_000404065.3. Classification (NCBI taxonomy): domain Eukaryota; kingdom Viridiplantae; phylum Streptophyta; class Pinopsida; order Pinales; family Pinaceae; genus Pinus; species Pinus taeda. The sequence goes on along the minus strand of APFE031643203.1, from coordinate 19,346 downwards.
TTAAACTGTGAATTAAATTCGAATTCTATTTTCATAGCAACTTAAAATAGTAAAATTAAGTTTATTAAACTTACTTAACTTAGGAAATTTGAGTTGGAAGTCTTTTGGAAGTCATGTGTATGTTCTCCCTACTTTGTAGGAGTCCAGTATGAGTTAATTGTGAGTTGTAAAATAAAAGACTCAGTATCATGAGTTAGTTCAGTTAAATTAGTTCTCAAATTTTTTGAGAGAACTAATAGTGAATTAACAATCAGTGGTGACACAAATGAACTCCACCAGTGCTACTCTAGTTAACTAAATATTTACTCATCAAAAACTCATGCATGTCAATTCTAAGAAAAACCCAATTGAGACTAGAGTGCAGGGACAATGTACTATTTGTTTTAGATTTTTCTGAGTTGCAATGATAATGCATGCATTCATGCACTGACCCTTAAGGGATTGCGTTATTTTTAGAGGCTTTATTTCCATTTAAATACAAGTTATCCTTCATAGGAATTACACATTGGAATAGAGACTTGGAGAGATTTTGAATTGGCTAAGCTTTGGCCTTGAGCTTGCTTATGAGTTGGAGATTGAATTTGTTGAGTGCTAGGATTGTTCTAGAGAGAACAAACATTGTAATTTCATCTTGATTTTCCATATTAGTACAAAACAGATAGTGGGGTTTTAATCTGTGGCTTTCCACAGATATTTATTGTGTTATGTGCCTTTGATTCTCTTTCTCTATTGATTATTGTTTTCTTGATTGAATTTTTTTTTAGGATAACATTTATAAATAGTTTTTAGGGAAATAGATATCCATACAAATTAACAACATCATTATACTTATTAAATCTCCATAAAAATAGAATCAACAACATCCAATATATATAAAATAATAGGATAATTATTGTAACATGATCATCATATATAATTAAAACAAGTGAGTCAAATATCTATAATTTAAGTGGATTTGACAACATCCATCATGAGCATTAAATCACAACCATCATACATAATAAATATGCACCCAAATCATCAACCACTTTAAACATATAAAAATTGACGAGTTAATATTGACAAGATCATTTCATATGTAACTAAAACACGTGAAATTCACATATACTAGTAGATCAATAACATGTGAAAATGATGCATGTCCAACAGTGGACATAAGTCAAAATGATACATCAAGTACAAATGATATAAATAAGAATGATGAATTATGTAAAACAAAATGATACAAGTCAATATGATATGGCGTGTCCAAATGATACAAGTTAAAATTATACATGTCAAAAAGATACAACTCAATAATATGGTACATGAGGCTGTGAAAATGATACATATGATAGAAACCATGAAAATTGATATCATAACAATATATCAAAAAAGATCCATGATGCAGTTTATATGATCATGAATGTCACTAATTGCTACCAATAACTACCTCATGATTATCATCACCATCATCACCACCACCATCATCATCATCATCATCATTTGTATTGGCATCGGCCTCGTTGTCATCTGTATCTATGTCATCATGAGCATCATACGCCATCTCAGCATCGGACCCAATATGATTCAGATCTATGTGATGAGGATCATTCAGATCTTTTGGAAGATCCTTGTTTTGCAAAAAAAAAAACATTTAGAATGAAAATTTATTATTTATTTCATGCAATAATTAATTTGTTCGTTATATATCTAATATTACAACATATGAAACGAAACAATAATGATATTACATCGTATCAAAGTGCACATACAATAATAAAATTTCAAATAGGTTACAACTAAGATGTCATTCCAATGATGTAAAACATTCAACAATTGTAATAAACGTTAGTAAGGGTCATATTTTTTTTTAAATACAATTCAACTATCAAGTGTAATTTCTATTACATAAGATTAAGTACAAACCCTCTCCATTTTGTGCTTTATATACACTACATTTCGACACTCAAGTGAAGGGATGGTCAATGTTTCCTTTCAATGTTGAGTGGCTAGATGTAGTAAAGGTGTTGACGATGAAATGGTTATGGGGAATGAGCCTAGAGTCAAATCCAGGTGGAGCAAGCGGATCAACAGGAACAACACAAGTGCAATTACAACTAGTGGCACTGACTCTCTAGTTGCAAGAAGTGGTGAAAGGGAGCTTCCCTTTTTCTATGTCACTTCTGGAGAAATGATTGTGTTTGAAGCTCACTTTTAGAATATCTAGGATATAGAGTGATTGTTCCACCTAGGCTTAGGCTTAAAGGTCAAAACAAGTCGACGACTTGTGAGAGGATGAAAGAAATTGACTTCAGTCTAAGAATGAAAGCAAGGAAGGTGACTTAGAGGTGATCTAGGGTTGTCCTAAAGGGCTGCTACAAGTCTACATTAAAACTGTAAGTTGATTATTCGTTGCAACTTATACAGGCTAAATAATTACCATATAGATGATTGTTTCAAATTATTTGTGCTTGCCTAATAGTTTGAGAACATATTCAAGGTAGAGTTTCCAGAGCTAGTAATTAGGGGTCAAAGTCGAAATCAAGATAATCCTTCAAATCTATGAATTGGCATTGGTCACTTCACAGACTAGGCATGATGTACCTCTATTCACTGGTGAACCTATGGATTTTAGATGTTGCAACAATTTTCAACTAAATAAATCAAACTTCCTTACCAAATAACCTCTTATTGATGAATTAGAATTGTGTTTGAATCCATTTGGAATTAGACTTGAAACCTAATATAAATATATTCGATTATGACCTTATTGATCAAGAGCATTGATCCCAACAAATGTTTCTTTTGGTCAATTGTATACAAGTTGAAGGTTGAGCACTGGTTACGTGAATTACAACCATGCATCATGGGTAGGATACTTTAACTCGCTTGGAATAACAAAGGATCCTTGAACTCAACTTGACAAAGTTCTAGTTTTGTAGATGAATTGCATTGACAACGGATTAGTGAATTGCATTGGAAAAAATCATTGAGTTTTAGAGACATCATTGTTTTCTTTTATATTTATTTTCACAGTGATCCATGTTAATGAGATAAATAGGCCATAGGCCTACTGTTTATGGATCATATGTTATCAAAGTAGTTGAATGTGTGGCCTCGAAGGAGATGTAGCACCTTGTGAAAATTGAGGGGGTAGGAATCCATTTCATCTTGCTTGTCAAAGCTTGAAAGTGGGCAGCCAAAGAGGTGTTCTGCCACCCAACACTACACCAACACTTGGGGGATCAGGAAAATAAATTGAGAAGCAAAAACATAGGTAACAACGGATTGAGAAGTAGATGTTTTAACAACGGATGTTGTAACAACAAGCCATTTCATCTTGCTTGTCAAAGCTTGAAAGTGGGAAACAAAAGAGGTGTTTTTGCCACGAGACACTACACCAGCACTTGGGGGATCAAGAAAACAAATTGAGAAGCACAAACATAGGTAAGATTGGGAATCAAATTTTGTAACAACGAATGTTCTAATAGTAGATGTTGTAACAATAGATGCCATAACAACATGTCAATGTTAAATCCACTAAAAATGTTGTAACAGTTGGTGTTTTAACACTGATTACTGTTGAAAATGCTAAAACTATTGTAAAAGCTTATGCTATAACAAATGCTACTATTGAAACTACTAATGTAACAACAAATGTGTAACAAAGGATGGTGTAACAACGGATGTTGTAACAAAAGATGTTGTAACAATAGATGTTGTAACAACAGATGTTGTAACAACAGATGTTGTAACAGTAGATGTTGTAACAATAGAATGGGTATAAACCCATTTCATTTTGCTTTCAAAGATTGAAAGTGGGAAGCCAAAGAGGTGTTTCTACCACCCAGCAGTGGATCAAGAAAACAAATTGAGAAGCACAAACATAGGTAACAACATATTAAGAAGTAGATGTTGTAACAACGAATGTTATAACAATAGATGTCATAACAAATTTTGTAACAACGAATGTTGTAACAATAAGCCATTTAATCTTGATTTTCAAATCTTGAAAGTGGCCAGGTGAAGAGGTGCTTCTGCCACCAACACTACACCAACACTTGGGGGATCAAGAAAACAAATTGAGAAGCACAAACATAGGTAACAACGGATTGAGAGCCAGATGTTGTAACAAAAAAATGCCATAACAACATGTCAATGTTAAATATGTTGAAAATGTTGTAGCAATTGATGTTGTAACACCCATTACTGTAGAAATTCACCATAGATTAAACAGATAATGCAATGTACTAAAGCAAAATACTTAATCTACTTCTACAATCAAACTTGCAGAAGCTTAATCGATTTTGAGCAAGATCAAATAGGAACACATATAATAGAGAAGTAGAATCAATCAAACATGAAACACAAAAGAATACGCTGGGGAAAGCCTCAGCTAAAAACCCCACTATCTGTATTATCAGACAAGTGGAAATATCTCAGGATTACACAAAGCTTTAGCTCACAAGCTATCCAGCGCTTAGTACAATCCCTCAATGCTACTCATAGACTAAATAGACACAAAATATGCCTTCCTTCAGTCCTCCAAGCCTCCTATTTCCTTGCGCAGTTTCTCCTGGGTCCTCTAGCTACAACCTGCGTGAATAATCCTCTCACACACAACACTGACCTCTGAAATAACTGCGCAATCCTGAAAGAGATAATTCCTTCTGCATGGATGAGTTTCCTATATAGGAAAATTCCTCCAACTGATAGTGCACTGTCCCTTCCTTTAATCTCAACTGGGTCTTTCTCTAAACTAACATGCGTGAGTTATTTATGAGAGAATATTCAGTTATTTGGAGAACACTAGTTGCATGCATGCATGCATTAACTGACTGAACTCACAATTAGTTTCTCCAACTGTTTGGAACTAATTTAACTGGACTTAACTCAGTTAACTGAGCTAACTAATTACAACTCAAATACAGCTCATCCTTATCTCCTTAATTAAGGGATAACTTCCTCAATCAAAGGGATAACTGTTGCATGTCTTCACATAGACTTCATGTTTGATTTTCTCCAACTAATTAACTCAAGATGAATTAATTAATTATTTTTCAAACAAATGCTGAGGCCAAATTAGAATTTTAATTCAGGGACTAATTAAAAATTGGAATATATCCTGAAATGTTATTTTTAGCATTTCTTGTTGCCATTTTCAACAATAACAACATGTCAATGTTAAATATGTTGAAAATGTTGTAGCAATTGATGTTGTAACACCCATTACTGTTGAAAATCTTGTAAAAGTTGATTCTATAATAACTGTTACTATTGAAACTAATGAAACAATGACCATTATAGTGGATGTTGTAATAACAGATGTTGTAACAATTGAGGGGGTAGAAATCCATTTCATCTTGCTTTTCAAAGCTTGAAAGTGGGCAACCAAAGAGGTGTTTCTGCCACCCAACACTACACCAACACTTAGGGGATCCAGAAAACAAATTGAGTAGCACAAATGTAGGTAATAGCGGATTCAGAAGTAGATGTTGTAACAACGGATATGGAACATCATCCAACCCCTCATACTGTTAGAGGAATGGCGTAAAACTTATTTATTTATTTATTTTCCCACGAACTCTACTTGACTTCCCAACTTGTCATAAGGGCCTCACAACTAGAGTTGTTGCTGTACATGCTTATATATTTATTGGGTCTTACCGAATGCAATGGCCTCCGCTCACCGCATTAACTCGTCACCGCCCTATTAAGAGGGTCCACCTCTGACTAATCACGGGACTTCTGGGTTGGCATGTCAGCCATCTCATCTCGATTGATCCCATAGTTGCACCACACAATCCTCCAGGGTAATTTTTCAGGTTTGTACCTTTAGGCCACGTTGTCACTTCCTCATCCAATTGCGTTAAAGGAAAAATCAGGTTGCACCAATGAAGAGTTTCCATAACTAGGGTTTGGATCAGTGTAAGGATAAGGTTTTGTCGAATTTTCGTTATAAGTTTAAGGCTTGCCCTCTTGCACCACGTCAATCTTGCCTTCAATTTCTGCCATGGCTCGACTAAGGGATTTTGACCCTGCCTTAATCAATGCATCATACGAGTATCTTTACGACCATAATAAGAGCAAGTCTTGACTCGGCCATAATTTTCCTAAGCTTGTTATTTCGACCATGGCTTTGTCTCAGAGGTCTTGCAGGCCTCCGAATCAACACCAGTACTCGGTGTCAACGTCGATGTCTTATTAAGGTGCCCTATGGTTCTACCCCTCTTGATCTTGATCCAATCCAACTCCAAGGAGTTCCTATCCCTTCTACATTCCCCATTCTTAGAGATGGTGATGCAAATGATTTATGGGGTTTGACGTTTCCAATATTTTTACTAGTGCAATATTGGGACCTGTGGTTTATGAGCCAACAACTCAGCTCATCATCGCTTCCACTATAAGATAAATAACCGTGTGGTATACATGTGGTGTTAATTTATCAAATTCAATGGATCTATGCATCAAGCCATCAATGCATTAAATCACTATGCAAACACACAAAATTACATAAACTAGGCATTAAAATAATTAATTTAATTTCTTTGCTATTACATGGTGCCTCAGTAGGTCTAATATTCATCCAATTGACCATGTCTTTTCAATGCTCGAAGGCTACAATTTATAGATGAAATTACAATGTTGTGGATCATTTCAAGATCCATGATCTTCTCCATAAAGATATCAACATGATCCTCTCCACAAAGCTCTCAACATGGATTTTTTTCACAAAGATCTTAACGAATTTCTAAGATCCCTCATTGATTTGATTTTTCAAGCTTTTTAACAAATCCCTTGCCTTTTGATGTGATTTTTCTCATTTTTTCCTTCTAGAAGTGGTTCCTGTTGATTTTTCAGAGGATGGGCTGATACTCCTGCATTAAACTCTCAAGGTACAAAAATTTATGACCTCATGATCAAATTCTTTCTGGTCTTCTCATAACAAATTCAACTCATAAGCAACAACACACCTTTGCAGTAACAATTCTCCACCTTGCTACATGATACCTCACCAAACTTTCTCCTGAGTTTGGGCTCTTGGCATCTCCCTGGTTCTTTCCTCTAGAACCAATTGAGCACTCTTTGCTCCAGCCTATTGCAAATATTCTCACCTTCCTCCGTTGTCACCTGCATAGAGAAAAAATTCTCTTACCATATCTTCAATCAACTTGTACCTTCTTCCATTACTTCTCCTCCACACTATGCACATGAATCTTCTACGCTCTAATAACACTTTGATGCAAACAATTTATGTGGTTTGTCATTTTCAATCTTTTTACTAGTTCGATCTTGGGACTTGTGGTTTATGAGCCCACAACTCAGCTCATCCCCACTTCCACTGCAAGCTAAAGAACCATGTGGTCTACATGTGGCGTTAATTCATCAAATAAAGTCAACAAATCTATGCATCGAGCCATCAATGCATTAAATCACTATGCAAACAAACAAAATTACATAAACTAAGCATTAAAATAATTAATTTCATTGTTATGATATTACATGGTGCCTCAGTGGGTCTAATATTCATCTAATTGACCACCTCTTTTCAATGCCCAAAGGCTACACTTTATAGGTGAAATTACAATGTTGTGGATCATTTCAAGATCCACGATCTTCTCCATAAAGCTCTCAACATGATCCTCTCCACAAAGCTCTCAACATGGATTTTTTCACAAAGCTCTGAACATGAATTTTTTCACAAAGCTCTGAACATGGATTTTTTTTACAAATCTCTCAAATTGGATTTTTTTCACAAAGCTCTAACAAATTTTTAAGATCCCTCATGGATTTCTTTGTTCAATTTTTTAACAAATCCCTTGCCTTTTATTGCATTTTTTCTCATTTTTTTCCTTCTAGAAGTGGTTCTTACTGATTTTTCAGAGGATGGGTCGATGCTCTTACATCACAGGGAATCCCATGCACGCTGATGTAGGTGCTCCTATGACCCTTACCTACCACCATCTTGGTGTGAACTCCTGAAAGATCTCCACCTCGCCTACCACATGCCAAGGGTTACAGGCTTCAAAGTAGGCTTGTAAGTAGTTCCATGGTGATATGCAAATACTTCCAGGGGCAAGCTAGTTACACCTTGATGCAAGCTTAAGATATACATGTTGATAATGTATGGCTAGCAAATCCTACCTGGATGGGTTTCGTCTATTCCTACACTTAAAGGGAGGATAACCCTTCCAGCGTTGACTCAACATATTTTGCACGGGTTCAAGGGCTTATAGCCCGGTGAGGGAACATCCATGCATATGTATAGACCCTACCACACGAGTGATCTCTTATGTACTTATTTTATGTTAAAAAAAAAGGGTCTTTGTGCCCAATGTTCCAAGTTTTTATTCTAGATCCTTATGGATCCTTTTGCTGTTTGTGGCGTTTCATGACATGTTTGTATTACTTACATATGCATTGTTAATCAGTATGAATGATAATTTACCCCAAGACAAGATTTTGGTTTAGGAACATGACACAAGTTCTTTTATTGTATACAACATTACACATTCTACTGCAGAGTATATGTTATGAACTGTGGTAATGAGAATTTAACACAACACTTCATTCCATTGCAAGTGCGTACACTAATTCAAATTGTTTATCAATATTGTTCATTACAGAGGTGTGACATATGTGTTTATGTATGCATTTATTTATCATAACTATGAAGCTATCGCTACATAGAGAGGCATCCACATGCTCATCACATTAACAACACTATTACGGTCCCTAAAGAATCCAAACCATCTCAACCATAAATGCATCATAAGTTCATTAATATTTAATCAAAACAAATAGTTACTTAACTTTAAATTTGTAGGGAAAATGAGTCTCGGAAAAGGACTCTCCACCCAACCATAGACAATTGCAACCACACTTACTTGTAGTTGTCACACCCGAGCCAGATTCCAGATTCTAAGGGGGGTTGCTTACTTAAGGGATTAGAACACCAGCTACCAATGAAAACAGGGAATCTAGAAGGACCCTTCCTCAATCCCACCAGTTGAAACAAATATCTTCTCAACGCAAGGATTCTAGATGTTCTTGCCTCACCCCAAGTGCATACATAGTGATTCACTCCCTTCCAGGGAGTCCAGATCAATTGTAATAGTAATGCAGTAACCAAGGTATTTAATCAAGTCTTCTTTTGATGTTGTTGCAGGATTAACCTCTTCCCAAGTTGTCCATGGATCCAAAGCCTTTTATTTCAACCCATAGCTTCTAGGGGACCCAAGTTGTTATAGGGATCCATAGATTACATCCCAACCCACAACCTCCAGGGGCCAGAGCTATTACATGGCTCTAGAGACATTGTCTCAACCCACAACCTCCAAGGACCCAAGCTATTACAGGGCTCCAGGGATCCAATGTCAACCCATAACCTCCAAGGAACCCCAAACTGTAAAGGGCTCCAGAGACTAGCAACTCAACCCACAACCTCGATGGAAGCTAAGAGCCAATCCCCTTCTCTTCTCTCTTGTTATGTGATGCCTGCTGATTAAACCATATTTCTTTATATTTTTGTTGCTCGACTTGTGTCTCCTCTCTCCTTCAGCATGAATTTGAATACCATGCCTTGCCTTCTTTTCCTAGATCGCATTTACTGCTTCATCCTTGCTTTCTTGCACTCCACAGTTTCCCTCTTGGTTTCTTGTCCCTTTTCCTTGTGAAGGTTCCCAAGTACATGGAACAATGTACCTTCCTTGCAATTCATTCAATTTTAAGAACCATTGCATTAATTCATGCACCAACCAACTTTTAATGGTTGTCCCAAACATTTCATATTTTTTGCACATGAAAAGCTTAATCTCCCAAGAAAGCAATCCTCCTCCCCAACTCTGGTATATGTGTCCCTTTGACTTAGTCCTTTTTTCTTAATTTCACATATTTGTAAAAAATATTTATAATGCATTTGATGAGAGAACCATGGGTGGGGTTGTCACAGGATATTATAATAGTAGATGTTGTAACAACAAATGCCATAATAGTTGTCAATGTTAAATATGATAAAAATGTTGTAACAATTGATGTTGTAACACCCATTACTATTGAAAATTTTGAAAATATTGTAAAAGTTGATGCTATAGCAACTGCTATTATTGAAACTACTAAAATAGTGACCATTGCAACGGATTTTATAATAACAGATGTTGTAATAATAGGTGCCATAACAATTGTCGATGTTAAATATGTTGAAAATGTTCAAACAGTTAATGCTGTAACACCCATTCAAATCCGTACAACCTGGTCGTATCACTATTGTTCAACAATTTGAAGAATTCTTTCTTAAAATATGGCATCGTAACTACTTTATCATTGTCTTTCAAAAATAAAATTCAATACACACACACACACACACACAAAAGAAAAGGGAGATAAGGGGACTCTTTCAGCTTAGCTTTTGTAGAATTTCGTGCTATATATACACTACATTTACACACTCAAGTGAAGGGATGGTCAATGTTGAGTAGATAGATGAAGCAAAGGTGTTGAAGGTGAAATGGTTACGGGGAATGAGACTAGAGTCAACTCCAGATGGAGTAGAAGGATCAACAGGATTGGAACAAGTGCAATTGAAACTAGTAGCGCTAAGTCTCTAGTTGTAGGAAGTGGTGAAAGGGAGCTTCCCTTTGTCTATGTCACTTCCTAGAGAAATGGTTGTTTTTTAAGCTCACTTGTATAATATCTAGGAGATTGAGGTATCGTTCCACCTAAGGCTTAGGCTTAGAGGTCAAAACATGTCAACGACTTGTGGGAGGACGAAAGAAATTGACTTTAGCTTAAGAATGAAGGCAAGGACGTTGACTTAGAGGTCATCTAGAGCTGTCTTAAATTGCTGATACAGGTTTGGACTAAAACTGTAATTGATTTTTCATTGCAACTTCTACAGGGTAAACACTTTCTATATAGTTGATTGTTGCAAATTATTTGTGCTTGCCTAACAATTTGAGAACATATTCAAGGTAGAGTTTGTCAGGGCTAGTAATTAGGGGTCAAAGTAAAAATCAAGATAATCCATGGAATCTATGAATTGGCATTGGTCACTTCATAGATTGGGCATGATGTACCTCTATTCACTGGTGAACTTATCGATTTTAGATGTTGCAACAATTTTCAACTAAATAAATTGCTCTTCCTTATGAAGTAGCCTCTTATTGATGAATTATAATGGTGTCGGAATCCATTTGGAATTAGGCTTGAAACCTAATGCAAACATAGTCGATTATGCCCTTTGTTGATCAAGAGAATTGATCCCAACAAATGGTTCTTTTGGTCAATTTATACAATTTGAAGGTTGACCGTTCGTTACGTGAATTACGACAATGCATCATGGGTAGGATCCTTTAACTCACTTAGACTAACAAAGGATCCTTAAACTCGACTTGATAAAGATTTGGTTTTGTAAATGAATTGCAGTGATAAAAAAACAATGAATTGCATTGGAAATAATCATTTAGTTTTAGAGACAACATTGTTTTCTTTTATATTTATTTTCATAATGATCTGTGTTGATGAGATAAACAGGCCATGGGCCTATTGTTTTTGGATCATATGTTATCAAAGCAGCTGAATTTGCAGCCTTGAAGGAGGTGTAGCACCTTGAGGAGAAAATTTAGGGGGTAGAAAGCCATTTCATCTTGCTTGTCAAAGCTTGAAAGTGAGCAATCAAAGAGGTGTTTCTGCCACCCAACACTACATCAACACTTGGGGGATCAAGAAAACAAATTGAGAAGCAGAAACATAGGTAATAGATGATTGAGAAGAAAATGTTGTAACAACAAGCCATTTCATCTTGCTTGTCAGAGCTTGAAAGTGGGCAACCAAAGAGGTGTTTCTGCCACCAAAAACTACACAAGCACTTAGGAGATCAAGAAAACAAATTAAGAATCACAAACATAGCTAACAACAACTTGAGAATTAGATGTTGTAACAACAGATGCCATAACAACGTGTCAATGTTAAATATGTTGGAAATGTTGTAGAAACTGATGTTGTAACGCCCATTACTGTTGAAAATGCTATAAAATTTGACGTTATAACAATTTCTATTATTGAAACTACTAAAACAATACCCATTACAACAAATGTTGTTACAATAGATGATGTAACAAAGGATGTTGTATCAAAAAATGTTATAACAACAAATGTTGTAACAATAGATGTCGTAACAATTGAGGGGGTGGAAAGCCATTTCATATTGCTTGTCAAAGCTTGAAAGTGGGTAGCCAAAGAGGTGTTTCTGCCACCCAACACTACACCAACACTTGGGGTGTTGTAACATTTTTTTGTTATATTGAAATTTTGAAATTTTAATTAAAATTTAAAAAAAAATGTAGTGTTGCACTTTGTGTAGAATTTCCCACTGTAGATCAACAGATTATGCAATATACTAAAGCAAAATACAAGATCTACTTCTACAACAAACTTGCAGAAGCTTAATCGATTTTGAGCAAGATCAAATAGAACACATATAACTGAGAATGAGAAAGCAATCACACATGAACACAGAAGAATACTCTGGGGAAAGCCTCAGCTAAAAACCAAGATCTCTGTATTATCATACAATGGAAATATGTTCAAATTACACAAAGAATCAGCTCACAATCTATCCTGCTCTCAGTACAATCGAATAATACAGCTCACAGACTAAATATACACAAGATATGCCTTCCATCAACCCTCCAAGCCTCCTATTTCCTTGTGCATTTTTCCTTGGGGTCCAACGCTGCCACCGTGTGAATTGGCCTCATCAAACACTCACCAAACCCAAAAGTAACTGCACAATCTCCAAGGAATGAATTCCTTCTGCATGCAAGAGATATCCTCCATGGAATATTCCTACAATTGATAGCACATTGTCCCATCATCTGATCTCAACTAGGTCTCTGTCTGAACTGACATGCATGAGTTATTTATGAGAGAATATTCATTTATCTGAAGTGTAGTAGTTGCATGCATGCATGCATTAACTAATTGAACTCACAATTAGTTCAACAAACTATTTGAACTAATATAACTGGAGTTAACTTAGTTAACTGAGCTAACTAATTACAACTCAAATTACAAATCATTCTTATCTCTTTAACTAAGGGATAAATTTCTCAATCAATGGGATAACTGTTGCATGTCCTCGCATAGAATTCGTGTTTGATTTTATCTAACTAATTAACTCAAGATGAATTAATTAATTATTAATCAAACAGATGCTAAGAACAAATTTGAATTTTACTTCTCAATTTTAGTTCAGGGACTAACTAAAATAGGAAGGTATCCCGAAATGCTATTTATAGCAGTGCTAATTTTAGCACTTCTATTTTTAACATTTCTTGTTGCTATTTTCAACACTCCCTCTCAACAAGAAAGGGATTATCAGTAACCCCAATCCTGTCTCTGTGGAACTCGAACTTGCATTTTGACAATGCCTTAGTCAAAATATCTGCATTTTTTAGCATTTCTTGTTGCTATTTTCAACACTCCCTCTCAACAAGAAAGGGATTATCAGTAACCCCAATCATATCTCTGTGGAACTCGAACTTGAATTTTGACAATACCTTAGTCAAAATATCTGCATCATGTTCCTTGGTCAGAACATACAGCAACAACATGATCCTCTTGACCACACAATCTCGAAGATGGTGATATCGGATATCAATGTGCTTGGACCTGTCATGAAAAACTGGATTCCCAGAGAGTTTGATACAACTCTGATTATTGTAGTAGATCATAGTTGGATCCATCCTCTGACCAAAAAATCCCACTAGAATCTTTTGCATCCAAATGGCCTCACATGCAGCATGACTAGCAGCCATGTATTCAGCCTCTGCTGAGATAAGTGCAACTGATTTTTGTTTCCTACTGTACTAGGTGTAGTGTCCTATCTAGGGGGGCTAGATCGGTCTAAATTAATTGTCAACCAGGGTGCGTTTACTTAGAGGCGTGTGCCTAAAATATATAAGCATAAAGGATCTACTCTAAACCTATGACTCCTAAGTACAGTGCTGGGATTAAATCTATTGTTAAACTAACTAAGCATTAAATCATATGCTATTAACAACTAAAATGCAATTCATATCATGCTGTGTATGACTATCTTGAAAGGCTCGGTCCCCTTACAGAGACATCAACATGCAACCCCTGTTCAATATCATTCAGTAATCATGAATATTTAAAGAAGGCATGTAAAGGAAAATTCATAACCATTATCCATATAAGTGTTTTATACACAACTCCGAGATCAAATCCTTTACGGGATGCAATTCATAATCCAGGAGAGGGTTATTCAACACATGTACAGACATCTAATTAACGCATTCATCACTGCAATCAAATCTCTGAATATATATATAATTCGCATTCAAGTTTCATTCAATTGAATTGACTATAAACGAAATTAAAACTACAATGTGAATATAATGCAAATATAAACGAAATGTGAACATAAACGAAATGTATGTCGGTATACCACATACGCAGGGCCCGTCCGCGTCTCTGGCACACCGATAATCACACCACGATCACAATATTAAAACGAAGTATGCAATATTAGATTGAAAAACCAAAGGTTCTGTTCAGAAGTGACAATATCAAAACGTAACTGTAATATCAAACGATAGTATGTGTAAACGAACATAGGTCTCGGCCTGGTCTTTTAATTACATGCGTTACATCCCTTGAAAAATGGATGTTTATCCATAGCAGTTGTTGCTGCTTTTGGTAAAAACGCGGAGATATTCCTAATCGACTTATGCATAAAATCAAAATCAAAATAGGAAACAACTTAAAATCGAATGGACAAAAATTGAATGCTGTTGCTACCTTTGTGCCAACATGCCAGAGTTGACTAAGCGTTGACCGTGCAGATATGAGGAATGTTTCCAATGCGGGATAGGTGCTTGTCCATGTTTGGACATTCCTCTTTTCGTCCATGCCTTCTGCTCCTACCTAGCTGCCATGCCACATGTCACATAATAAGCCATTTACAGGTTGTTGAGACTTCCTGTAGTGATTTAGGCCTAAAATCCTAATTTGTCAACACAGAACCCCTAAATCAATTAATATGCATGTCAACAACTATAAACTATTAAATTAATTAATTTCCAAGGCATTTGAGGAATGGATGATGAGAAAAAGGTAGGAAATGGTCATGTTTTGGGAGGGAAAAAGGGTCTTAGAATGGTATCAACATCTCTCCCCGACTTAATGACTTGGCATGTCCTCATGCCAACCCTGATGTGCTTCCTTTGAACTCAGTTCCTTCCTGTACCTCTGCTGCCTTGAGTAGTGTGTCAACGTTCTTCTTTACCTGGACATCTTTTTGGTCGTGGAGCTCCTGTTTCAGCCTATTGTACTTTTCCTTTAGGGTTTTCTTTTGGCTGTACCACTTGGTGGCCCACTTGCAAATGTCGGTCTGCTCTGCTTCCAGCTCACTAACCCGCTCTTTCAACTTGTCGTTTTTCATTTGAATTTCCTTTGTCTGTGTAAGGAGCATTTGATTTTCCTTTTTAATGACCCTTTCTAACATATTGGCTTCCATGAGCTCCTCTTTTAGTTTTTCAATTTGCCGCTCTAGTTTCCTCTGTTTCTTACCAGGAGGTGGAGACCCTTTCTCATGCTTGTTATTGCTCTCGACTTCTATATCAACTCCTGGGGGTGAGTGGCTTTCAACATGCACATCGGCTTCTGGCTCTGGTGGTGAATAACCACTGCTTTGAATGTCCATCTGTACAGGCACATTAGACTCTTCTTGTAGCTGGACTTTTGCTGCCCTCCTCGACCTTCTTGAGTAGGTGGTGAACACCTTGTCTTGTTCTGCTCTTTTTGCTTCTTCTTTCCTCATCTGTCTGGTTCTTACATTGCTCACAGGTACCTTGTTGGCTCTAGATGAGGCCGGAATATCCTCATCAATATCTCTCACAAACCCTGAGTCCTCTGGTGATTTTTCTTTTTCCTCCTCGTCTCTAATCTGGTTGGCCGTGAGGAATTCCTTCCATGTCTTTCCTCGTCTCTGCATTTCGTCTTCGATAAGGATTTTAATTAACCCGAAGTGGTATAAACTCTTATCCTCATTCCCTTTTTGCTTCTGAACAGTTTTAGACATTTTGGTTAGGCTTTGTAGCAAAAAGTATGGCAAGCTAATAGCGCATTGTTTCTTTATGTGCAGCAGCAGTTTTATGTGATACAAATAGATGATACTATAGCGGCCTTCACAGGTCACGAACTTCTGGAGGATATAAACCATCTCGTCCCAAGGATGAACGAGCCAACTTCGTGGGACTCCCTTCTTCCAATTTACTGCTGAGACTCATGACCTGGACATAAATTGGGTCCACGATTTTTCCTTAAACTGCTTGGTTTTGAAGTATTTTTCACCCTCTGGACTAACCCCTGTTGCTTGCGCAATGGTGTCCTCTGAGACTCTAAATGAGAAAGTGCCTATCAAGGCCTTCTCCCCATTGAACGTGAATGCAAATTGTTTGGCAACTTCCTCGTTGCTTCCTTTGAATTTTTCTAGGAATGGTAACCACTGTATGTCCTTGAGGATTGAAATACAGTCCTCGTGGTACTGAGAGCTGTCAAATGTCTTTGGTTCGACCCGACTGGTCATTTTGGCGGAGGGTCGGGCTTCCTATCTTGTGAATTTAAACAACGAGGTTGAGTTGTTACCTGAGAAAATTGCTCCTCTACTGCCCACTGTGTTGTTGGGTCGATTTGGTATGGAGCTCGACGAGATTCGAAACTCTGTCCTCGGTCCTTTTTATGGGAGCTTATGCTTGTGGAAGCTCATGCACTAGCGCCTGTAGTTGGAATTTGATACCACTGTGTATAATCCTGGGAGTAAATAAAACGACCACTGTTTGTTCTTTGTAATGAGCTCGATGCATTTAATTTCAAACAGAGGAATGATGACAGTATTCACTTGTATGAACGTTGTGATAGGAGCGCCGAGAGGTGTGTGTACGTCGGGTGGTGAATCATCACTCGGCTCATGCACCCAAATGAATAGGCCGGCTATCCTTTTCTTTGGAGAATGACCCCTTTTTTTTTAATATATTTTTTCTTTATTTGATTTTTCAAAAAGGGGTATTCTATTAATAAAAAGGTATTCTATTAATAAATTTTTTTTCAAAAATAATAACCATATGTCATGTTGGTATTCTTCTAAGGGATGGATTTCGGAAATGAATATGGCGGTAATGGTTATGGATATGGAATGTTTAGGGAGTAGATTGGGGTAGGGAAGAATTTTAGGGAAATAAGAGAGAATGGAAATATGCCTTGGAACTAATTACTAACAGTCATAGCTATTAAAATAACATAAAAATTAATCTCGGAAATTAAGTGTTAAAAACAAGGAATACATTACACTATTTGACTGCTGTGGCATTGACATTTGAGTAGAGCTAGCTTTGACTGTTGTTTGATTTCTTTGCTGTGTAACAGGTCCCTTAAGGCATGCACAGGTCCCTCTGCAGTGCTGAAGATGATCATGCACTTCTTTGTATGCATGCAGGTGCTGCTAATCTTGGTTGCTTGATTGATGAAGTCCTGATCCTGTTGTTGTAGAAATTTGTTGAAGATGTATTAAAATGACTTTTCTTTTGAAGTATCAATCTCCTAACAGGTCCCTTTGATATGTCTAAACAGGTCCCTTACTGCTGATATTCCGTTGGTGCTAGAAGCATGCTTTCTTTGGACAGAACAGGTCCCCCTACATGATATTTACAACCAGGTCCCTCTGATAGAAAGCAATAACAAGACAGCTTATTCATTGAAGCCTGGAATGGTGGAAAGTTAAAAATTACAGTGGAGAGATAAAAAAATAATAATACTGATATGCTCCTCTCCCCCACAAAATTATTGTGACTTGTCCTCAAGTCAACATTCAGCTGAAATCATGAAACAATGAGAAAGAAAAGAATTCTTACTTGCCAACGAATTGGTTTTCAAGTAGGAATTCGATGTTAGAGTGTGCCAGAATCTGGTTTTCACATCTAACCCATTTATTTGTTTTTTTTTTTTTTATGTTTTGTTTTGTTTT
>APFE031643202.1:0-13947 GCA_000404065.3 Pinus taeda | reverse complement strand
CATGGATATATTTCCTTAAGAAGAAATCTGAAGTCTTTAACAGGTTTAAAGAATTTAAGGCTCTCGTGGAAAATTAGATAGAGAAGAAGATAAAGGTGCTAAGGACAGATAATGGTGGAGAGTTTTTCAGCAAGGAATTTGAAGAATTATGTAAGAAGTGTGGTATAGCATGGCATAAGACTACTCCATATACACCTCAGCAAATTGGAGTTGTATAAAGAATGAACAAGACGTTGATGGAAAGGGCAAGAAGCATGCTCTGTGGTGCCAGGTTAGGATAGGAATTCTGGGCAGAGGTGGTGGATACTACATGTTACCTAGTCAACAGATCACCTTCATCAGTGCTGGAGGATAAAACTCCACAAGAGCTATGGACTGGTAAGTAACCCTCTCTTTCACATGTAAGGGTATTTGGATGTGATGCATATGTACATGATCCAAAGGAGAAACAAACCAAGTTGGATAGTAAATCTGAAAAGTGCTTATTTATGTGTATAAGGATGGTTTAAAGGGTTATAAACTTTGGAACCCAGTAATAGGGAAGGTTGTGTACAACCGAGATGTGGTGTTCAGAGAGGTGAAAGATGTTATTAAACATGAAGTCCAACCAAAGGAACCTGAGAAGATAGAGTTTGAGCTAAAGGAGGAAGAATTAGACTCTATAGTAGAGGAGGAATCAGAAGATGAAGAGACACAAACTTTGGGTCTAATAAGATCAGTTCGAGAAAGAAGGCAGCTAGAAAGGTATAGTCTATCTGTTTTTTGTTCAAATATTGATTTATCTATTACTGATGATGATGCTAGAACTGTGAAGGAAGCAGTAGATTCATAGGATGACAAACTCTGGAAAGAGGCCATGGTTGATGAAATGGCATCCTTGCACAAAAACGAGGCTTGGGATCTGGTGGAGTTTCCCGCTGGAAGGAAACCCATTGGCAACAAATGGGTGTTCAAGAAGAAGACAAATTCAGAAGGAAAGGTGGAGAAATACAAAGCTCGGTTGGTAGCAAAAGGTTATTCCCAGGTGTCGGGAATTGATTTTGGTGACATTTTTTCTCATGTTTCCAAGGTAGCTTCTATTAGATTGCTATTATCTATTATTACTGCTTTTTATTATGAGGTACAATATATGGATGTGAAGATAGCATTTCTTCATGAGGATTTGGAAGAGGAGATATACATGAAGCAACCTGAAGGCTTTGCGGGGAAGGGTAAGGAAGAACTGGTATGCAAATTAAAAAAATCTTTGTATGGGTTAAAACAGTCACCAAGGATGTGGTATCATAAATTTGATACATTTATACGGGGACTTGGCTTCACTAGAAGAAAAGTAGATCATTGTGTGTATTTTAAGTTAATTAGTGACCGTGTTATTTATCTGTTCTTGTATGTGGATGATATGTTGTCAGTTGGAAATGACAAAGACATTATCCAGGATTTGAAGACCCAGTTGTCCTCCAAATTTGACATGAAAGATCTTGGTGCTATAAACTATATTTTGGGCATGGAAATTAAAAGTGATCAGGAAAAGAGGAAGCTCTAGTTAAACCAGAAGAAGTATGTCGAGACAATACCGCAGAGGTTTAATATGCAGGATAGTAAACCAGTGAATGTTCCTTTCCTTGTAGGTGTGAGGTTATCTTATGAACAATGACCCAAGACACAAGAAGAGGAAGAGGACATGTCTCATGTTCCATATGCAAGTGCAGTCGGTAGCTTGATGTATGCAATGGTCGATACTAGACCAGACATTGCACATGTAGTGGGAGTATTGAGTAGGTCTACATCAAAACCAAGGAAGGAGCACTAGACAGTAGTGAAGAAGGGTTTCAAGTATATGCGTGGCACTAGTGATTATGGTTTGTGCTACCAAGCAAGATCAAGATTAGACAGAATGTTTGATATTCACGGCTTTGTTGATGCAGACTAGGTTGGAGATCTGGATCAGAGAAGATCTACAAGTGGGTATGTGTTTAACCTATTTTGAGGTGCAATCAGATGGATGATTAGGAAATAATATATAGTGGCACTATCAACTACAGAGGTTGAATACATGGCATCCACTCATGTAAGCAATAAAGCAGTTTGGTTGTAGAGATTGTGTTCAAGTATGGTGTTAGTACAGGGAGCTATAAGGATAGACTGTCACAGCCAAAGTGAAAGTTTCCTAGCAAAGAACCCCACATATCATTCAAAGACAAAGCACATTGATTCTTAGTATCACTTTGTGAGGGATATGATAGAAGACAAAAAGGTGTTCCTGGTAAAGGTGGACACTTTGAAGGATACTGCAGATGCATTTACAAAATCTGTGAGCTCTGAGAAGTTCTCCTGGTGTAGAGAGACAATGGGCGTTTCAGGGCTAGAAAAATGACTAAGCTCTCTTGTGGCCCCTTGTGGAAGGAAAACAACAAGTGAGAGAATGTTGGGTTGTGTTATATTCTTTTCACGACTAGCCTACATAGTTAACCAGGGGGTTAGAGGGGGGAGCAGAGCCCCCCTTCATTGCGTCGATCATGTAGAAAGGGGGGTCATAGGGGGTTTGAGGCGTACTCATAACCCCACTTTATGGGGTTCAGGGTAGCGCCTCGGAAAATTTTGATTTTGGAACCTATGTTAGGTTGGATGGACCCACCTATGGTTTTGTGCACGATTTTTGCACATGTTTTTTGGACGCAATGGTTTTTGGTCCATGGTATCAGATGCAATGGTTTTCAGTGCATGGTATTGGATGCTTTGGCATGTATAAATATGTATTGTAACATCGAAAGGAACATAATGAAAAAATCAAGTTGTTAGTCCTGATTTTGGGATCCAGGTGAAAATCTCTATGTATATGTGTTTTATGTGTTATTCTCTCGCATTGTTTATTTTCTGTGTTTTAGAATTCGTATGTAGGTAATTTATGTACAAGCTTAAAACATGTAAATAGGTAGTTTCCATTCATTACAATGCTTGAGTTTCTAGATCTGACTCATTTTACCAATGATGACATTGCCCATTCTCCTCGGTGGTTGTTTATTCCCACCAAATTTCCTAGTGATATCCCTAAATTTAGTGGAAATACTAGAGAAGACCCATCTACGCATGTTATGACTTATCATTTGTGGTGCTCTTCGAACCCTCTCAATGATAACTCTATCCATTTATGTTTTTTCCAGCAGACACTTACCGGTACATAAAAAAATGGTATATTTAAGTACCATGAGCTTCATTCGATAATTTTAACGCCTTGGCTACCACATTCCTAACACATTTCCAATTACCCATTCGATATGAAATTGGAACTTAAATTTTAACCAATTTCAAACAAACTGATTCAACTCACATTTCTAATCACATCCATGAATGGAAACATCATCGTCATTTGGCTAAAAATTTTGTTCCTAATAAGTTGTTAGTTGAATGGTTTATAAATTATCTGTCACCATCCATAATAGAGGACACCACTTAGGGTAGAGTTGTGACTAAAGAGAAAGTAATTTCTCTTTCCCAATATTTAGATCTTATCTATACCCAGACTGACATGCTCTATGATAAAATACCAAATGCTCCACGACCTTCCAATATTGTTTCTTAGCCTCCCAATAAATAATCATGTTCCTCTGATGGAATGAAAGGTTTTTCCAGCCAACAGCCGATGAGTAAACCATTTGGTTTAACTCTTGTTGTGACTACCAAAAACCCTCCTTCCATTAATCCTACAGCTTCTACTTCCAATATCAATACCATTCAATCTTCCAAAGGAAAATCTTAGAAACCAACAAGTAAGAAGAAAGGCAAGGTAAAAAGAAGAAATATAATCCTCCATGGGATACAAAAAATAATCATTCTTCTGAATAAAAGTAGAAACCTCATTATCCATGCTTGATTTGTAATGAGTATCATTTCACTCGCAATTGTACACATCGAGAAGAAGTGAATCAATTCATTAAGTCACCCACTACACCTGTTGTGTCGACAGATTTGTTTATGAATCGCGAGACCAAAATGGTTGCTTGGGATCTTGCTTCCTCCAAATTGGTTTTCATGCTTTCCTCCACTAAGTCAAAAAATAATGTTATGGTGGCCACCCAAAATAAATACTACGGTAATGTGCATCCCACAAATGATAGGACTACTAATTAACGTGCTAGTTTGATTTCATCTTCGTCCAATCCTACTCCAAATTCATTTCCTACTGAATCAACAATTAAGCTTCCCAAATGTGTTATTAATAAATCTCCATTTAACCCTTGTGCAAGAGATTCTCATAGTTATAACATAGTTGAGGATCTAGCTCAAGCTTCTTCAGCTATGTCAACTCTTAAGGTGTCACAAAATTGTCCCACCAAGAATAAGTCTTTTTTTTCTAAAATTGGATGTACTGATCCTTTGGATTCCAACCTTGTAGTTTTTAACCATGATAATTATATGCCTTGACTTCTAGTCCAATTAGCTTTCATGATTCAATTTGTCATTTGCGGTAAGAATATCCATCATTCCATTGTGCATGAAGGAGATTTAACCTGTATCATGTCACATTCTTTCTCAAAGGCCATTGGTTCTCCCGAATTGAATCAACCATGGAATACTCTAAAGGCTTTTGAGGGTAGAGGCTTTAAGCCTTTTGGAATTTTGAATTCATTACAAGTAGAATTAGGCGTCAATACAATTTTGGTAGAAGTTGAATTGATCGATAGACAATTAGATTATAACCTTGTACTTGGTTGTATGTGGGTTTATGCTATGCTTGTTGCTATTTCGACATATCTTAGTATTGTTTCTTTCCCTCATAAGACATGTATCCTAAACATTGATCAACTCACTTTCATTGCCACCAATTGTCAATTTACAAGAAGTGTCCCTCTTGTGGGAGAATCCCCACATCCATATCAGCACATCAGGGTGGGATTTCTTAAAGATTTTTCCCGCATGGGATCCTTTCGTCTTCCTCCTCATTCTTCCAATGTCTCTAATCTAGCTTCCCATGTCAACATGGTATCCTCTTGTACTAGTTCATATATTCCTTGGGTAGTTCCAGATGAATCTAATGTTGACACTCTTGGTGACCACATGCAACTCAGCCCCATTGATCTTGATTATGAAGCCATTTATTCAGCCTGTGTGACACAGTCTACTCTCTCCTCTTTGAGGGTTGATCATTCATTAGATTACGTCATGTCCTCTTATCCCTTCTCTCATACATTTTCTATCGATGAGAGCATCATAGAGATCATGATGCTAGATGATGCATCATGGGAAGATCATCATCATCATTCCTCCTTGCAAAATTACTTCGAGGATAATATCAGTGAATTATATCGGACCAATGTCATTGAGATGTCTGTGAATTCTATATCCATCCATGATATCGATTCTGAGAAGAATTTGTGAAATATTGAAGAGACTATCCCTCTTTATATTTCGATCAAACCTGACATTGTTGAGAATGTACATATCAGTCTATCTTTCTCCCCTGATGAGATCAAGACCTTTGAATCCCTTTTCCAGGAGTTTCGAGACATTTCTTCCTAGTCTTATGAAGATATGCTAGGTATTGATCCAAACATAATTATACATGAAAGTAACACCTATCTCGATGCTAAGCCATTTTGGTAGTGCCTTTGTCAAACCTCTAATTGTAGTGCCTTTGAAGAAATCCCTAGTCTTTGCTGAGTTGATCTGTCACCTTCCTGCAACTGAAAATGAAACAACAACTAACAATTCTATTCCAAATGAGTCACTGTTGCTGATAATGTAACCTAACCCGTGATATGAAGACATTATCATTTATATCCAAACCCATATTTTCTATTTTGATACCTCTCACTCTTAACAATGATGTATTTGATTTCAAGTTAGAAATTATATTATAATCAGTGATACCCTTTATCATCATGGAATCGATACTATTTTCTAAAGGAGTCTCACTCAGGAGGAGCTCGAGAAAGTCTTAAATGAATGCCACGTTGTGGCATGTGGTGGACATATGTCTAGTTATGCCACTATACATAATATTTTGCATGTTGGCTAGTTTTGGTATACTATGTTTCGTGACTACATCCTCGCGGTCCAACAATGTCACACCTGGTAGATATAAGATCGTAAAACCTATGCTCCAACCACTACTTTACACTGTGTTATTATTGTTGGACCATTTTCCAAATGGGGCATTGATTTCATGACATGTAACCCTCACTCAGAGAGGGGGCATGGATATATCATTGTAGCGGTAGACTATTTTACCAAGTGGGCCGTGGTGATTCCTAAATACAATAACACTGGAAAAATAATCATTCTCCTCCCTTTCAATAATGTCATTGTGAGGTTTGATGTAACAAAGGGTATAGTTAGAGACCATGGAAAACATTTCTATGACCACATGATGTCTTAACCGAATGTTAAGTTGGGTCTCTACCATGAGAGGTTGACTCCCTCCTACCCTCAGGTGAATGGGAAAGTTGAGGTCATCAATAAAGTTTTAAAAACAATTCTTCAATGCATCATAGGGGTCTACAAATAAAACTAACATATGATCCTTTATGCAAACTTGTGGGCATATCAAACCTCTATTTCGGCTACTACTAGGTTTACACCATTCTAATTGGTATATGGTCTAGAATAAATGCTTCCTATTGAGTGTGAAATTCCATCTCTGAAACTTGTTTTCGAGCTCCTCCCTTCCATTTACATAGAAGAAGAGCATCTCTCACAACTGACGCACTTAGATGAAACCCAACGTGATGCCACAATGGCTAATGAAGTTCATAAGAAACAAATTAAGGCACATTAGGACAAGAATGTCAAGCCCCCTATCTTCTTAGAAGGTGACCTTGTCTTGCTGTATGATCAAGATTCTAAAAAGTTGGGATCAAGGAAGTGCAAGCTAATGTGTCTAGGAGCATAAATTATTAAACGTGTTCTTGCTAAAGCGGCCTATGAGCTTGTTGATGTCGATGGAGCTCCATTTGCACATCCTAGAAATGGGTTATACCTTAAAAAATATTATGCTTGATTAATTTTTGCATATTTCACTATGTACATGATATATATAGGTGTGTTGAGTTTGTTTGTAGTGTGATTCCCATTGGAGCTTCTTATGGTTTATTAATCTTGTTTACATTTGGCTTGCATATGTTAACATCCCTTCAACCATTTGTTGGTTATGCTAATGGAACTAGTTGTATTACTTAGAACCTTTCTTCGAAAGCTTGGGCTATATATGGTTTGAATGGAAACTCAACGAGTTTACAAGGGATTTGTATAAGTCACTGTACAAATAATATCGTTGAGTATAGCATCGTGATCGAGCTATTGTCTAATGTTATTTCCAATAGCATCCACCATATATTATTAAATGTGTTCTTCCTAAAGGGGTCTATCAGCTTGTTGATTTTGATGGAGTTCCATTCACGTAGCCTAGAAATGGGTCGTACCTTAAAAAATACTATGCTTGAGTATTTTTTGCATATTTCATTGTATACATGCTATATATAGGTGTTTTGAGTTTGTTTGTAGTGTGATTCCCATTGGAGATTCTTATGGTTTATGTTAATCCCTTTTACATTTGACTTGCTTATGTTAACATCCCTTCAACCATATGTTTGTTATGCTAATGGCGCTAGTTGTAGTACTCAGAACCTTTCTTCCACAACATGGGCTATATATGATCTGAATGGAAACTCAATGATTTTACAAGGGATTTGTATCAGTCACTCTACAAATAATATCACTGAGTATAACATCATGCTCGAGCTATTGTCTAACATTTTTACCAATGGTATCCACCATATAGTTATCATACTTAACTTACAACTTGTAGTACTACAGTTGAATAATGTTTATTCCCTGAGAAGTCCAACTATGCTTCATATGTTCTTAAGAGTTAACCTTTTGGAAAGATATTTTAATTATATCCAATATCAACACATTTCTAGAAGTCTAAATCCATTGATAGATGCATTGTAAAATCATGTTTTATATAGAAATTTGCAACATATGTAAATTAAATTAAATTCACATGACATACATTGAATGAGATAATAGAACATATAAGAAACACCAATAAGTAAATAGTTGTATATATATATCAAATTGTTTTGTTACAAAACTTGTTCTCGAGGCACATATGGTCAAATGGTCTATCATATCATAAAGTATACATGTTGTCAAAATATGGTTGTATATAAGCCTCCTAGTAGACTAATCATGATGATCATGATAACAAGCAACTATGCAAGGCATCTTGCACAGTAGTTGGTTGATACAAATAGGCATGCCAATAGTATGACACTTCAGTCTTATAAGGATCTGGTTGACCCTAGTCTTGACTTTTCCCTCATTAAACACCCCCATGTGTCACTTGACCTCTGCAAGAGTCTCGACCACATTAAGATCCTATATTACTTGTCGTCCCGTTGCAGCAACATGTACTCCTACTAGTACTTGTTGTGGTTCTCCCACACACTAAATATAAGAGGAACCCATACCTTGAACAGGTCCAATGTATACATGTGAAAAAATCGATAGGTTGGTCGCAGATACATATAAAATACAAAAAAAGGTTTAAAACTAAAAAACTAAAAAAATGATCAAAATGTTTTTGTTTTACCTATGGCACTCTTTCACTTTCAATCAGGAAGGATGAGCTCTAGTTCTCTGGGGAAATCCATCCTTGCATATGAATAGTATTCAATTATAATGAGTTGCATGTGAAACCATCGGAAGAATACTCGTTTGAAGCTCATAGATGACGAACCTACATGTCTGGACATGAGATCCACCCATGTCCTCATCCATGGGACTCTCGAATCTATGAGCTAGAGTGAAATATGCTATGTTTGGAGCAATGGAATCCACTACAAGGAAAATGAAATCAAAATTGGACCATATCCAAAGTTATTCAACCATCCATCCTTTTCATTTGTTAGTTTTTCTTTCATATTTTCCAGTACTCCCTCACTTTAGTTGAATATTGCTGGCTCTATACACTCTAGAGCATACTGCATATGGGACCTATTAGCGAAATGTAGAGTTGCACTATCGTCCAATATAGCAATGAAAAACAAGTTCTTCCTCAAAGGAAAACATACCACATCCCTTATGTTGATTTTCACATCCTTGGTCGTTTGGTGTGTTGATATAATCCTTAATTGTCTCTCCACCTCTCCTGCAACAAGTTAATGAGATAGAGGCACCTCTCCTTGGTAAACCTATCAAGAAGTATATGTATTTTACCTATATCTCAAGCATATGAACTCCAACTATGAAAGTTTATGGCTAAACATCCCATGCTCAGAAAAGGTACTCTAACAAGTCCATCTGTTGCATCATCCCAGGGAGCTAGAGGAACTTCAAGAGGCCACTATCTCTCAATTTCTGGATAGTGTCTCGATCATTAGATAAATTCATATCTTGTTCCTCATATTTTCATTCTTGACATATTGGAACCATTTTTTCTGATATAAACATAAAACACAACAAGAAGAATGATTAAGATGAATTTCATGCAAAAAAATGGGAAAAAATTGATTGAAATAAGAAAAACAAATTTGTGAATTGTGCCCATCACACCCTCGTAAGAGTAGATAGTGTGATGTAGTGCCCTAGACAGACTATTTTTTCCTACCA
The DNA here is from genome assembly GCA_000404065.3 of Pinus taeda. NCBI lineage: Eukaryota > Viridiplantae > Streptophyta > Pinopsida > Pinales > Pinaceae > Pinus > Pinus taeda. The sequence continues at coordinate 4,335 of APFE031643202.1, read as the reverse complement.
AGTGCATGTTTCAACACTACTAGGGTGCGCTGGAGATAGGGAGAAAAATTAAATCCCTAGGTCGCTCAAAACTGAAAAAACATGTGTGAAATGACAAAATGGAACTGTGAAAAGAAAGAGGAAGGTGGGATCTCCTACATGTAAGTGACAAAACTTGAAATGATCCACCAAATAGGTCATAATTAGCTTTTGAATATCGGGGCCAAAGAGAACTTAGAACTCACTCACAGAGAGGTAAAATGGGAAACGATAAAAATTACATACTCTTTTGCCTATTTATGGTCATTCTCATAATTATTTTATTAATTTTTTAATATTTTGATCGAAAATTGACTCGTTTTATCATGGATCAAGTATTTTTTTATCTTTTGGTGGTGTTCTAAGTAGGTTAACAACTACTTAATGGATTTTATGATATCTGAATCAAAACAGATCATTTTGACCAACGAACATATTTTTATCACTTTTATGGGGTATGTAAACCAACAAAAAAGGAACCCACTAGAGTCCTCTTTCAGCTCTTTTGAGACTCCCAAAATACAAAAATATTGTCGGGAACTTGTCTTTTCAAACTTGTTAAAGTAAATAAAAAAACACCTACTCAATATAAATTTAACCCTTTCCGGACTGAGATAGACTATTTACGAAAGAGGAATACCTCAGTCAAACAAGGCTAAGAGATTCTCTTGTGTATCATTTTCTTCCTTTCCGGACTCAAGAGATTAATTTATGAAAAGGAAATTTTGTATTTTCCTTCTTTTCCTATTTTTCAACATATCCAAACATGAAAATGTAGTTGAGTTAGACCTTCACTAGACTCGTAAGAACATCAAACAATGATGGACTCGTCGAACATGATAGGACCGAACCACTCCTTCTCAGGTTTCATTAAATATAGTCATAGGGATTCATCTGAAGAATTAACTTACAGAACAAGCATATGTTATCCTCCTCAATCCATTTAAAAAATAAAGAGGTACTAACCAAAAATGGTTGGGAAATTGGGAAAATACAGTAGTCCACCTATTAATGTTGACGAGTCATTCTTGAACATTAAAATCTTCCACTTCATATTTGTGGTTATTGGGTTGGAAAATATGCTTATGGTTTTTGTTCATCACACCATACCAAAGCCTTTGCTTTCAGTTTTTAGTCAATGTTGCCAATTCCATTCTGTGTCATCGCTAATTTCAAGACAAGTCATTCAGTTGATATTTGCTACGATACTCCTGTGTCGTCATTCCATGTTTGGCCTTCTTGAGTAAACTCCATGTTAATGTCATTCTATCTCAAATCCTTGTACCCGTTTCATGTCATTGATGGGGGATACATTAAGGCCCTCCTATGATAGGTCACTTCATTTCAATATCAACTCATTATCTAGGAAGTTGACTTAGAATATATCCTTTAAGTACCTTGGGGCTTGCTTAAATCAATGGCATGCTTCCTCGCTCTCAGCAACACTCTTTCATCATTGGCCTTTGACAAATATATTTTTGGTGGTGTTCGACGTCAACTCTTTCATTCACATTATATGGATTTTATTGTTGTACCTTCAGATCCATTAACATCATTGTCCGTTTCTCTCACGTTTGTTAACGACTTACATCATTCGTCATTAACCAGATGGTGTCTTCCATGTTCAAGTCTAGCTCCTTTATTCGTGTGGTTAGACTCATACGTTAGATGATTGAGTGAATGATATAGAAGACCTCAGATCTAGTTATGTCCATCTGGGCTGCGATTTTGGGATTAATGCAACATTACCAAGCATGATGGTTCTGATCATACAGATAGTCATCCAATCTTGGGTCCACACTTTTTCATCAGTGGGAATGACTTCTTGATCATTGTACATGTAATGTTAGATTATGTGTTGCACATTGGTATGCCTCCCTCAACAAAGATATCATGATAACAATGTATTGTAACAGATGATGATCTCGACGAGTTGTTATTGATCCAAAGTTATCACAGGGTAAATCACTTCAGTCATCAACCATTGTTTCTAACTTTTCTCTTTAGGGGAAATATGTTATAATTCATTTCATCAAATTTGGTCAATAGGCATGTAAACCAAATCAATCATCATTTGTGGACGTTTTTTCATCATCCATACAAAAGGCCCTAAGCGTGACATTTCTAAATAATTGATTTTGTAGGTCTAAGTACTTCAAATTAGTTCTTTTAATCTCGAGTGCACTCTGCCCCTTTAGAGACCTACGTTCAACAACAGGTTGCACCTTTCTACACCAAAGTTGATCAAGAATATCTAGCTCCTTGTTGGGGGTGCACTGATTTTAAAAATTTGGGAAAACTAAAAATAATGTGGAATATTCTTCTTCCAAAGGCTTCCAAGTGTTGTTTTAACCATTTACATTGGATAACAAGCTCGACTCCTATCTAATCCTACCTTGGATATTTCACCTCTTATCCCTTGAGATCATCCTCCCATATTAAGTGGATCTCAAGCCTAGATTGATAATGGATAAGAATCCCTAAACTACCATCCCTATCATCTAAATTTACTTCCATCTACAAAGTTAGATTTGGATATTGAAGATTGATCATACCTTTGTGTTGTTTCCTTGAATCTAACATAGTCATGATTTTAATGCATTAGGGTGAGTGTGATTTGTGACAAGGAAGGACAAGTAAACTTGAGCGGATCTCTATAGTATTAACTACTATTATTGTTTGTAAAATCTCCTATTTCTAATAATTCAAAGATAATACCATTTTCATATATGTGTTATGTTAGATTTACATTCATGTATTCCAATTCCTCATTAATTCATTTGATAGAGTATTTAATTGTTCTACATAGATGTTGTGGATCATTATCTTGTTTTGGTTGTATATTTAGGTTCTAATTATATCAATCAGAGCTACAATTAGATCTTACAAGCCATGAGGAAAATGAAGCTTGTGATTGATCCCAGGTAATCCTCTTTACATTCTTCAATTTCTCTATGGAAAACTCTATGTTATTTGATTTATGTTGTTCTAGGCTAACCCACCAGGTCTAGGAAAGATACTTTTGTCCACAATCGTAAATTATGCATAACAACATCAAGCCTATATTGGAAGGGATAACCATGGTTCTGGTGGGGTAGACTTAGTCGTTATTGAAGTTATAGATGATAATCCACTGCCAGAAATCAACCCACCTTTAATCAATCCTTTTGACCTCATACTTTTCTAGGTGAGTGCCTTTTCTTTTGAAAACATTTCCTTGTTCTCTCATCACATGTCTGTTGAGAGTGGTTCATCTACCATGGGGAAGACAGGTCCTCCATCACCTTCTATGTTGGTAGTATCCCCTATTATGTACACATTACCACCAATCAATGTGATACAACCCATTTCTCCAATATTAACAACTCCTATGTCCACTTCATGGGGCATTCAACCAATTACTTTGGAAACTAGTATAAGTTTTCCAAGTGTGTCTACACCCTACCTTCATCTACCTTTGTGTTTGGAATATGGGAAAGCTTGAATTAGTTAACAAGAGTTGGGAGGTTTCCACCTAGGTCATCTATTTTGATGGTTTCGATACCTAACATGGATATATCCTTTTCAGGTAACATGCAAAGGGGATGTAAATTTGTCCTTGCTCAACATTGGGGCAATAATGTTTTTGGAGTAACATCTCATCCTTGTGTTATTTTTATGTTAGGAGGACACCTTTCTCTAGGGGTTCTATTTTCATTGGAGAATCTAGCTTACCTAGGGGAATCAACGCCAATAGTGCCACTATGCCAATATGTTCATATGCCTATAAAGTTTATTTTCCACTAGTAGTTCCTTCTCTAGTTTTGGGTTCAATCTTATTAGAAAGCATGCCTTTGGGATTTCCTTCTGTAGGTTTTAACCCTGTACAGAAATTACCTGCATACGAATTCTAAATCACATGAAAAATAAAAATGCGAGAGCATAACACATAAAACACATATACACAGAGATTTCCCACTGGATCCCAAAACCGGGACTACCAGCTTGATTTTTCATTATATTCCTTTCAATGTTACAATACATATTTATACATGCCGAAGCATCCAATACCATGGACCGAAAAACCATCGCGTCCAAAACCATGGAACCGAAAACCATCGTGTCCAAAAAACATGTGCGAAAATCATGCACAAAACCACAGGTGGGTCCGCCCAACCTAACATAGGGTCCAAAAACCAAAATTTTCTGGGGCGCTGCCCCGGACCCCATAAAGTGGGGTTACAGGTACCCTCAAACCCCCTGTTAACTATGTGGAAAGAATATAACACAACCCAACAATCTCCCACTTGTTGTTTTCTTTCCACAGGGGGCCACAGG